>JAQNBH010000016.1:6331874-6346542 GCA_028752905.1 Cladorhizidae sp. MBARI D1340-BT2 | reverse complement strand
CACACCTCTAGTGGTGAGCAAGCTATTGTATGTGCCAACACACCTCTCAGTGGTGAGCAAGCTATTGTATGTGCCCACAACACACCTCTAGTGGTGAGCAAGCTATTGTATGAGCCAACACACCTCTAGTGGTGAGCAAGCTATGTATGTAGTCAACACTACCTCTAGTGGTGAGCAAGCTATTGTATGTGCCAACACACCTCTAGTGTGTGAGCAAGCTATTGTATGTACCAACACACCTCTAGGTGGTGAGCAAGCTATTGTATGTAGTCCAACACACCTCTAGTGGTGAGCAAGCTATTGTATGTGCCAACACACCTCTAGTGGTGAGCAAGCTATTGTATGTGCCAACACACCTCTAGTGGTGAGCAAGCTATTGTATGTAGTCAACACACCTCTAGTGGTGAGCAAGCTATTGTATGTAGCCAACACACCTCTAGTGGTGAGCAAGCTATTGTATGTGCCAACACACCTCTAGTGGTGAGCAAGCTATTGTATGTGTCACAACACACCTCTAGTGGTGAGCAAGCTATTGTATGTGCCAACACACCTCTAGTGGTGGGCAAGCTATTGTATGTGTCAACACACCTCTAGTGTGTGAGCAAGCTATTGTATATGCCAACACACCTCTAGTGGTGAGCAAGCTATTGTATGTGCCAACACACCTCTAGTGGTGAGCAAACTATTGTATATGCCAACACACCTCTAGTGGTGAGCAAGCTATTGTATGTAGTCAACACACCTCTAGTGGTGAGCAAGCTATTGTATGTGCCAACACACCTCTAGTGGTGAGCAAGCTATTGTATGTGCCAACACACCTCTAGTGGTGAGCAAGCTATTGTATGTGCCAACACACCTCTAGTGGTGAGCAAGCTATTGTATGTGCCAACACACCTCTAGTGGTGAGCAAGCTATTGTATGTGTCAACACACTCTAGTGGTGAGCAAGCTATTGTATGTGCCAACACACCTCTAGTGGTGAGCAAGCTATTGTATGTGCCAACACACCTCTAGTGGTGAGCAAGCTATTGTATGTGCCAACACACCTCTAGTGGTGAGCAAGCTATTGTATGTGCCAACACACCTCTAGTGGTGAGCAAGCTATTGTATGTGCCAACACACCTCTAGTGGTGAGCAAGCTATTGTATGTGTCAACACACCTAGTGGTGAGCAAGCTATTGTATGTGTCAACACACCTCTAGTGGTGAGCAAGCTATTGTATGTGTCAACACACCTCTAGTGGTGAGCAAGCTATTGTATGTAGTCAACACACCTCTAGTGGTGAGCAAGCTATTGTATGTGCCAACACACCTCTAGTGGTGAGCAAGCTATTGTATGTGCCAACACACCTCTAGTGGTGAGGCAAGCTATTGTATGTAGTCAACACACCTCTAGTGGTGAGCAAGCTATTGTATGTGCCAACACACCTCTAGTGGTGAGCAAGCTATTGTATGTGCCAACACACCTCTAGTGGTGAGCAAGCTATTGTATGTGCCAACACACCTCTAGTGGTGAGCAAGCTATTGTATGTGCCAACACACCTCTAGTGGTGAGCAAGCTATTGTATGTGCCAACACACCTCTAGTGGTGAGCAAGTTATTGTATGTGCCAACACACCTCTAGTGGTGAGCAAGCTATTGTATGTGCCAACACACCTCTAGTGGTGAGCAAGCTATTGTATGTAGTCAACACACCTCTAGTGGTGAGCAAGCTATTGTAATGTGTCAACACACCTCTAGTGGTGAGCAAGCTATTGTATGTGTCAACACACCTCTAGTGGTGAGCAAGTTCTTTGTATGTGCCACACACCTCTAGTGGTGAGCAAGCTATTGTATGTGCCAACACACCTCTAGTGGTGAGCAAGCTATTGTATGTGCCAACACACCTCTATGGTGAGCAAGCTATTGTATGTGCCAACACACCTCTAGTAGTGAGCAAGCTATTGTATGTGCCACACACACCTCTAGTGGTGAGCAAGCTATTGTATGTAGTCAACACACCTCTAGTGGTGAGCAAGCTATTGTATGTGCCAACAACACCTCTAGTGGTGAGCAAGCTATTGTATGTGTCAACACACCTCTAGTGGTGAGCAAGCTATTGTATGTGCCAACACACCTCTAGTGGTGAGCAAGCTATTGTATGTGCCAACACACCTCTAGTGGGTGAGCAAGCTATTGTATGTGCCAACACACCTCTAGTGGTGAGCAAGCTATTGTATGTGCCAAACACACCTCTAGTGGTGAGCAAGCTATTGTATGTGTCAACACACCTCTAGTGGTGAGCAAGCTATTGTATGTAGTCAACACACCTCTAGTGGTGAGCAAGCTATTGTATGTGCCAACACACCTCTAGTGGTGAGCAAGCTATTGTATGTGCCCAAACACACCTCTAGTGGTGAGCAAGCTATTGTATGTGCCAACACACCTCTAGTGGTGAGCAAGCTATTGTATGTGCCAACACACCTCTAGTGGTGAGCAAGCTATTGGTATGTAGTCAACACATCTCTAGTGGTGAGCAAGCTATTGGTATGTGCCAACACACCTCTAGTGGTGAGCAAGCTATTGTATGTGTCAACACACCCTCTAGTGGTGAGCAAGCTATTGTATGTGCCAACACACCTCTAGTGGTGAGCAAGCTATTGTATGTGCCAACACACCTCTAGTGGTGAGCAAGCTATTGTATGTGCCAACACACCTCTAGTGGTGAGCAAGCTATTGTATGTGCCAACACACCTCTAGTGGTGAGCAAGCTATTGTATGTGCCAACACACCTCTAGTGGTGAGCAAGCTATTGTATGTGTCAACACACTTCTAGTGGTGAGCAAGATATTGTATGTGCCAACACACCTCTAGTGGTGAGCAAGCTATTGTATGTGCCAACACACCTCTAGTGGTGAGCAAGCTATTGTATGTGCCAACACACCTCTAGTGGTGAGCAAGATATTGTATGTACCAACACACCTCTAGTGGTGAGCAAGCTATTGTATGTGCAAACACACCTCTAGTGGTGAGCAAGCTATTGTATGTGCCAACATACCTTCTAGTGGTGAGCAAGCTATTGTATGTGCCAACACACCTCTAGTGGTGAGCAAGCTATTGTATGTGCCAACACACCTCTAGTGGTGAGTAAGCTATTGTATGTGCCAACACACCTCTAGTGGTGAGCAAGCTATTGTATGTGTCAACACACTCTAGTGGTGAGCAAGCTATTGTATGTGCCAACACACCTCTAGTGGTGAGCAAGCTATTGTATGTAGCCAACACACCTCTAGTGGTGAGCAAGCTATTCGTATGTGCCCAACACCACCTCTAGTGGTGAGCAAGCTATTGTATGTGCCAACACACCTCTAGTGGTGAGCAAGCTATTGTATGTGCCAACACACCTCTAGTGGTGAGCAAGCTATTGTATGTGCCACCAACACACCTCTAGTGGTGAGCAAGCTATTGTATGTGCCAACACACCTCTAGTGGTGATCAAGCTATTGTATGTAGTCAACACACCTCTAGTGGTGAGCAAGCTATTGTATGTGCCAACACACCTCTAGTGGTGAGCAAGCTATTGTATGTGCCAACACACCTCTAGTGGTGAGCAAGCTATTGTATGTGCCAACACACCTCTAGTGGTGAGCAAGCTATTGTACGTGCCAACACACCTCTAGTGGTGAGCAAGCTATTGTATGTACCAACACACCTCTAGTGGTGAGCAAGCTATTGTATGTAGTCAACACACCTCTAGTGGTGAGCAAGCTATTGTATGTGCCAACACACCTCTAGTGGTGAGCAAGCTATTGTATGTAGTCAACACACCTCTAGTGGTGAGCAAGCTATTGTATGTGCCAACACACCTCTAGTGGTGAGCAAGCTATTGTATGTGCCAACACACCTCTAGTGGTGAGCAAGCTATTGTATGTGCCAACACACCTCTAGTGGTGAGCAAGCTATTGTATGTGCCAACACACCTCTAGTGGTGAGCAAGCTATTGTATGTGCCAACACACCTCTAGTGGTGAGCAAGCTATTGTATGTGCCAACACACCTCTAGTGGTGAGCAAGCTATTGTATGTGCCAACACACCTCTAGTGGTGAGCAAGCTATTGTATGTGCCAACACACCTCTAGTGGTGAGCAAGCTATTGTATGTGCCAACACACCTCTAGTGGTGAGCAAGCTATTGTATGTGCCAACACACCTCTAGTGGTGAGCAAGCTATTGTATGTGCCAACACACCTCTAGTGGTGAGCAAGCTATTGTATGTGCCAACACACCTCTAGTGGTGAGCAAGCTATTGTATGTGCCAACACACCTCTAGTGGTGAGCAAGCTATTGTATGTAGTCAACACACCTCTAGTGGTGAGCAAGCTATTGTATGTGCCAACACACCTCTAGTGGTGAGCAAGCTATTGTATGTGTCAACACAACTCTAGTGGTGAGCAAGCTATTGTATGTGCCAACACACCTCTAGTGGTGAGCAAGCTATTGTATGTGCCAACACACCTCTAGTGGTGAGCAAGCTATTGTATGTGCCAACACACCTCTAGTGGTGAGCAAGCTATTGTATGTGCCAACACACCTCTAGTGGTGAGCAAGCTATTGTATGTGCCAACACACCTCTAGTGGTGAGCAAGCTATTGTATGTGCCAACACACCTCTAGTGGTGAGCAAGCTATTGTATGTAGTCAACACACCTCTAGTGGTGAGCAAGCTATTGTATTAATCAACACACCTCTAGTGGTGAGCAAGCTATTGTATGTGCCAACACACCTCTAGTGGTGAGCAAGCTATTGTATGTTCCAACACACCTCTAGTGGTGAGCAAGCTATTGTATGTAGTCAACACACCTCTAGTGGTGAGCAAGCTATTGTATGTGCCAACACACCTCTAGTGGTGAGCAAGCTATTGTATGTGCCAACACACCTCTAGTCGTGAGCAAGCTATTGTATGTGCCAACACACCTCTAGTGGTGAGCAAGCTATTGTATGTGCCAACACACCTCTAGTGGTGAGCAAGCTATTGTATGTGTCAACACACCTCTAGTGGTGAGCAAGCTATTGTATGTAGTCAACACACCTCTAGTGGTGAGCAAGCTATTGTATGTGCCAACACACCTCTAGTGGTGAGCAAGCTATTGTATGTGCCAACACCTCTAGTGGTGAGCAAGCTATTGTATGTGCCAACACACCTCTAGTGGTGAGCAAGCTATTGTATGTGTCAACACACCTCTAGTGGTGAGCAAGCTATTGTATGTGCCAACACACCTCTAGTGGTGAGCAAGCTATTGTATGTGCCAACACACCTCTAGTGGTGAGCAAGCTATTGTATGTGCCTACACACCTCTAGTGGTGAGCAAGCTATTGTATGTAGTCAACACACCTCTAGTGGTGAGCAAGCTATTGTATGTGCCAACACACCTCTAGTGGTGAGCAAACTATTGTATGTGCCAACACACCTCTAGTGGTGAGCAAGCTATTGTATTTGCTCTAGTGGTGAGCAAGCTATTGTATGTGTCAACACACCTCTAGTGGTGAGCAAGCTATTGTATGTGCCAACACACCTCTAGTGGTGAGCAAGCTATTGTATGTGCCAACACACCTCTAGTGGTGAGCAAGCTATTGTATGTGCCAACACACCTCTAGTGGTGAGCAAGCTATTGTATGAGCCAACACACCTCTAGTGGTGAGCAAGCTATTGTATGAGCCAAAACACCTCTAGTGGTGAGCAAGCTATTGTATGTAGTCAACACACCTCTAGTGGTGAGCAAGCTATTGTATTTGCTCTAGTGGTGAGCAAGCTATTGTATGTGCCAACACACCTCTAGTGGTGAGCAAGCTATTGTATGTGCCAACACACCTCTAGTGGTGAGAAAGCTATTGTATGTAGTCAACACACCTCTAGTGGTGAGCAAGCTATTGTATGTGCCAACACACCTCTAGTGGTGAGCAAGCTATTGTATGTGCCAACACACCTCTAGTGGTGAGCAAGCTATTGTATGTGCCAACACACCTCTAGTGGTGAGCAAGCTATTGTATGTGCCAACACACCTCTAGTGGTGAGCAAGCTATTGTATGTGCCAACACACCTCTAGTGGTGAGCAAGCTATTGTATGTGCCAACACACCTCTAGTGGTGAGCAAGCTATTGTATGTGCCAACACACCTCTAGTGGTGAGCAAGCTATTGTATGTAGTCAACACACCTCTAGTGGTGAGCAAGCTATTGTATGTGCCAACACACCTCTAGTGGTGAGCAAGCTATTGTATGTGCCAACACACCTCTAGTGGTGAGCAAGCTATTGTATGTGCCAACACACCTCTAGTGGTGAGCAAGCTATTGTATGTGCCAACACACCTCTAGTGGTGAGCAAGCTATTGTATGTAGTCAACACACCTCTAGTGGTGAGCAAGCTATTGTATGTGTCAACACACCTCTAGTGGTGAGCAAGCTATTGTATGTAGTCAACACACCTCTAGTGGTGAGCAAGCTATTGTATGTGCCAACACACCTCTAGTGGTGAGCAAGCTATTGTATGTGCCAACACACCTCTAGTGGTGAGCAAGCTATTGTATGTGCCAACACACCTCTAGTGGTGAGCAAGCTATTGTATGTGCCAACACACCTCTAGTGGTGAGCAAGCTATTGTATGTGCCAACACACCTCTAGTGGTGAGCAAGCTATTGTATGAGCCAACACACCTCTAGTGGTGAGCAAGCTATTGTATGTAGTCAACATACCTCTAGTGGTGAGCAAGCTATTGTATGTGCCAACACACCTCTAGTGGTGAGCAAGCTATTGTATGTACCAACACACCTCTAGTGGTGAGCAAGCTATTGTATGTAGTCAACACACCTCTAGTGGTGAGCAAGCTATTGTATGTGCCAACACACCTCTAGTGGTGAGCAAGCTATTGTATGTGCCAACACACCTCTAGTGGTGAGCAAGCTATTGTATGTAGTCAACACACCTCTAGTGGTGAGCAAGCTATTGTATGTGCCAACACACCTCTAGTGGTGAGCAAGCTATTGTATGTGCCAACACACCTCTAGTGGTGAGCAAGCTATTGTATGTGTCAACACACCTCTAGTGGTGAGCAAGCTATTGTATGTGCCAACACACCTCTAGTGGTGGGCAAGCTATTGTATGTGTCAACACACCTCTAGTGGTGAGCAAGCTATTGTATATGCCAACACACCTCTAGTGGTGAGCAAGCTATTGTATGTGCCAACACACCTCTAGTGGTGAGCAAACTATTGTATATGCCAACACACCTCTAGTGGTGAGCAAGCTATTGTATGTAGTCAACACACCTCTAGTGGTGAGCAAGCTATTGTATGTGCCAACACACCTCTAGTGGTGAGCAAGCTATTGTATGTGCCAACACACCTCTAGTGGTGAGCAAGCTATTGTATGTGCCAACACACCTCTAGTGGTGAGCAAGCTATTGTATGTAGTCAACACACCTCTAGTGGTGAGCAAGCTATTGTATGTGCCAACACACCTCTAGTGGTGAGCAAGCTATTGTATGTGCCAACACACCTCTAGTGGTGAGCAAGCTATTGTATGTAGTCAACACACCTCTAGTGGTGAGCAAGCTATTGTATGTGCCAACACACCTCTAGTGGTGAGCAAGCTATTGTATGTGCCAACACACCTCTAGTGGTGAGCAAGCTATTGTATGTAGTCAACACACCTCTAGTGGTGAGCATGCTATTGTATGTAGTCAACACACCTCTAGTGGTGAGCAAGCTATTGTATGTGCCAACACACCTCTAGTGGTGAGCAAGCTATTGTATGTGCTAACACACCTCTAGTGGTGAGCAAGCTATTGTATGTGCCAACACACCTCTAGTGGTGAGCAAGCTATTGTATGTGCCAACACACCTCTAGTGGTGAGCAAGCTATTGTATGTGCCAACACACCTCTAGTGGTGAGCAAGCTATTGTATGTGTCAACACACCTCTAGTGGTGAGCAAGCTATTGTATGTGTCAACACACCTCTAGTGGTGAGCAAGCTATTGTATGTGCCAACACACCTCTAGTGGTGAGCAAGCTATTGTATGTGCCAACACACCTCTAGTGGTGAGCAAGCTATTGTATGTGCCAACACACCTCTAGTGGTGAGCAAGTTATTGTATGTAGTCAACACACCTCTAGTGGTGAGCAAGCTATTGTATGTGCCAACACACCTCTAGTGGTGAGCAAGCTATTGTATGTGCCAACACACCTCTAGTGGTGAGCAAGCTATTGTATGTGCCAACACACCTCTAGTGGTGAGCAAGCTATTGTATGTGCCAACACACCTCTAGTGGTGAGCAAGCTATTGTATGTAGTCAACACACCTCTAGTGGTGAGCAAGCTATTGTATGTGCCAACACACCTCTAGTGGTGAGCAAGCTATTGTATGTGCCAACACACCTCTAGTGGTGAGCAAGCTATTGTATGTGCCAACACACCTCTAGTGGTGAGCAAGCTATTGTATGTGCCAACACTCCTCTAGTGGTGAGCAAGCTATTGTATGTAGTCAACACACCTCTAGTGGTGAGCAAGCTATTGTATGTGTCAACACACCTCTAGTGGTGAGCAAGCTATTGTATGTGTCAACACACCTCCAGTGGTGAGCAAGCTATTGTATGTGCCAACACACCTCTAGTGGTGAGCAAGCTATTGTATGTAGTCAACACACCTCTAGTGGTGAGCATGCTATTGTATGTGCCAACACACCTCTAGTGGTGAGCAAGCTATTGTATGTGCCAACACACCTCTAGTGGTGAGCAAGCTATTGTATGTGCCAACACACCTCTAGTGGTGAGCAAGCTATTGTATGTGTCAACACACCTCTAGTGGTGAGCAAGCTATTGTATGTGCCAACACACCTCTAGTGGTGAGCAAGCTATTGTATGTGCCAACACACCTCTAGTGGTGAGCAAGCTATTGTATGTACCAACACACCTCTAGTGGTGAGCAAGCTATTGTATGTGCCAACACTCCTCTAGTGGTGAGCAAGCTATTGTATGTGCCAACAGACCTCTAGTGGTGAGAAAGCTATTGTATGTGCCAACACACCTCTAGTGGTGAGCAAGTTATTGTATGTAGTCAACACACCTCTAGTGGTGAGCAAGCTATTGTATGTACCAACACACCTCTAGTGGTGAGCAAGCTATTGTATGTGCCAACACACCTCTAGTGGTGAGCAAGCTATTGTATGTAGTCAACACACCTCTAGTGGTGAGCAAGCTATTGTATGTGCCAACACACCTCTAGTGGTGAGCAAGCTATTGTATGTGCCAACACACCTCTAGTGGTGAGCAAGTTATTGTATGTGTCAACACACCTCTAGTGGTGAGCAAGCTATTGTATGTAGTCAACACACCTCTAGTGGTGAGCAAGCTATTGTATGTGCCAACACACCTCTAGTGGTGAGCAAGCTATTGTATGTGCCAACACACCTCTAGTGGTGAGCAAGCTATTGTATGTGCCAACACACCTCTAGTGGTGAGCAAGTTATTGTATGTGTCAACACACCTCTAGTGGTGAGCAAGCTATTGTATGTGCCAACACACCTCTAGTGGTGAGCAAGCTATTGTATGTGCCAACACACCTCTAGTGGTGAGCAAGCTATTGTATGTGCCAACACACCTCTAGTGGTGAGCAAGCTATTGTATGTGCCAACACACCTCTAGTGGTGAGCAAGCTATTGTACGTGCCAACACACCTCTAGTGGTGAGCAAGCTATTGTATGTGCCAACACACCTCTAGTGGTGAGCAAGCTATTGTATGTGCCAACACACCTCTAGTGGTGAGCAAGCTATTGTATGTGCCAACATACCTCTAGTGGTGAGCAAGCTATTGTATGTAGTCAACAAACCTCTAGTGGTGAGCAAGCTATTGTATGTGCCAACACACCTCTAGTGGTGAGCAAGCTATTGTATGTGCCAACACACCTCTAGTGGTGAGCAAGCTATTGTATGTGCCAACACACCTCTAGTGGTGAGCAAGCTATTGTATGTGCCAACACACCTCTAGTGGTGAGCAAGCTATTGTATGTAGTCAAAACACCTCTAGTGGTGAGCAAGCTATTGTATGTGCCAACACACCTCTAGTGGTGAGCAAGCTATTGTATGTGCCAACACACCTCTAGTGGTGAGCAAGCTATTGTATGTAGTCAACACACCTCTAGTGGTGAGCAAGCTATTGTATGTGCCAACACACCTCTAGTGGTGAGCAAGCTATTGTATGTGCCAACACACCTCTAGTGGTGAGCAAGCTATTGTATGTGCCAACACACCTCTAGTGGTGAGCAAGCTATTGTATATAGTCAACACACCTCTAGTGGTGAGCAAGCTATTGTATGTGCCAACACACCTCTAGTGGTGAGCAAGCTATTGTATGTGCCAACACACCTCTAGTGGTGAGCAAGCTATTGTATGTGCCAACACACCTCTAGTGGTGAGCAAGCTATTGTATGTACCAACACACCTCTAGTGGTGAGCAAGCTATTGTATGTGCCAACACACCTCTAGTGGTGAGCAAGCTATTGTATGTGCCAACACACCTCTAGTGGTGAGCAAGCTATTGTATGTGCCAACACACCTCTAGTGGTGAGCAAGCTATTGTATGTGCCAACACACCTCTAGTGGTGAGCAAGCTATTGTATGTGCCAACACACCTCTAGTGGTGAGCAAGCTATTGTATGTGCCAACACACCTCTAGTGGTGAGCAAGCTATTGTATGTGCCAACACACCTCTAGTGGTGAGCAAGCTATTGTATGTGCCAACACACCTCTAGTGGTGAGAAAGCTATTGTATGTGCCAACACATCTCTAGTGGTGAGCTAGCTATTGTATGTGCCAACACACCTCTAGTGGTGAGCAAGCTATTGTATGTGCCAACACACCTCTAGTGGTGAGCAAGCTATTGTATGTGCCAACAAACCTCTAGTGGTGAGCAAGCTATTGTATGTGCCAACACACCTCTAGTGGTGAGCAAGCTATTGTATGTGCCAACACACCTCTAGTGGTGAGCAAGCTATTGTATGTGCCAACACACCTCTAGTGGTGAGCAAGCTATTGTATGTGCCAACACACCTTTAGTGGTGAGCAAGTTATTGTATGTGCCAACACACCTCTAGTGGTGAGCAAGCTATTGTATGTGCCAACACACCTCTAGTGGTGAGCAAGCTATTGTATGTGCCAACACACCTCTAGTGGTGAGCAAGCTATTGTATGTGCCAACACACCTCTAGTGGTGAGCAAGCTATTGTATGTGCCAACACACCTCTAGTGGTGAGCAAGCTATTGTATGTGCCAACACAACTCTAGTGGTGAGCAAGCTATTGTATGTGCCAACACACCTCTAGTGGTGAGCAAGCTATTGTATGTGCCAACACACCTCTAGTGGTGAGCAAGCTATTGTATGTGCCAACACACCTCTAGTGGTGAGCAAGCTATTGTATGTGCCAACACACCTCTAGTGGTGAGCAAGCTATTGTATGTAGTCAACACACCTCTAGTGGTGAGCAAGCTATTGTATGTGCCAACATGCCTCTAGTGGTGAGCAAGCTTTTGTATGTGCCAACACACCTCTAGTGGTGAGCAAGCTATTGTATGTGCCAACACACCTCTAGTGGTGAGCAAGCTATTGTATGTGCCAACACACCTCTAGTGGTGAGCAAGCTATTGTATGTAGTCAACACACCTCTAGTGGTGAGCAAGCTATTGTATGTGCCAACACACCTCTAGTGGTGAGCAAGCTATTGTATGTACCAACACACCTCTAGTGGTGAGCAAGCTATTGTATGTACCAACACACCTCTAGTGGTGAGCATGCTATTGTATGTGCCAACACACCTCTAGTGGTGAGCAAGCTATTGTATGTGCCAACACACCTCTAGTGGTGAGCAAGCTATTGTATGTGCCAACACACCACTAGTGGTGAGCAAGCTATTGTATGTGCCAACACACCTCTAGTGGTGAGCAAGCTATTGTATGTGCCAACACACCTCTAGTGGTGAGCAAGCTATTGTATGTGCCAACACACCTCTAGTGGTGAGCAAGCTATTGTATGTGCCAACACACCTCTAGTGGTGAGCAAGCTATTGTATGTGCCAACACACCTCTAGTGGTGAGCAAGCTATTGTATGTGCCAACACACCTCTAGTGGTGAGCAAGCTATTGTATGTAGTCAACACACCTCTAGTGGTGAGCAAGCTATTGTATGTGCCAACACACCTCTAGTGGTGAGCAAGCTATTGTATGTGCCAACACACCTCTAGTGGTGAGCAAGCTATTGTATGTAGTCAACACACCTCTAGTGGTGAGCAAGCTATTGTATGTGCCAACACACCTCTAGTGGTGAGCAAGCTATTGTATGTGCCAACACACCTCTAGTGGTGAGCAAGCTATTGTATGTAGTCAACACACCTCTAGTGGTGAGCAAGCTATTGTATGTGCCAACACACCTCTAGTGGTGAGCAAGCTATTGTATGTGCCAACACACCTCTAGTGGTGAGCAAGCTATTGTATGTGCCAACACACCTCTAGTGGTGAGCAAGCTATTGTATGTGCCAACACACCTCTAGTGGTGAGCAAGCTATTGTATGTGCCAACACACCTCTAGTGGTGAGCAAGCTATTGTATGTGCCAACACACCTCTAGTGGTGAGCAAGCTATTGTATGTGCCAACACACCTCTAGTGGTGAGCAAGCTATTGTATGTGCCAACACACCTCTAGTGGTGAGCAAGCTATTGTATGTGTCAACACACCTCTAGTGGTGAGCAAGCTATTGTATGTGCCAACACACCTCTAGTGGTGAGCAAGCTATTGTATGTGCCAACACACCTCTAGTGGTGAGCAAGCTATTGTATGTGCCAACACACCTCTAGTGGTGAGCAAGCTATTGTATGTACCAACACACCTCTAGTGGTGAGCAAGCTATTGTATGTGTCAACACACCTCTAGTGGTGAGCAAGCTATTGTATGTGCCAACACACCTCTAGTGGTGAGCAAGCTATTGTATGTGCCAACACACCTCTAGTGGTGAGCAAGCTATTGTATGTGCCAACACACCTCTAGTGGTGAGCAAGCTATTGTATGTGCCAACACACCTCTAGTGGTGAGCAAGCTATTGTATGTGCCAACACACCTCTAGTGGTGAGCAAGCTATTGTATGTGCCAACACACCTCTAGTGGTGAGCAAGCTATTGTATGTGCCAACACACCTCTAGTGGTGAGCAAGCTATTGTATGTAGTCAACACACCTCTAGTGGTGAGCAAGCTATTGTATGTGCCAACACACCTCTAGTGGTGAGCAAGCTATTGTATGTGCCAACACACCTCTAGTGGTGGGCAAGCTATTGTATGTGCCAACACACCTCTAGTGGTCAGCGAGCTATTGTATGTGCCAACACACCTCTAGTGGTGAGCAAGCTATTGTATGTGCCAACACACCTCTAGTGGTGAGCAAGCTATTGTATGTAGTCAACACACCTCTAGTGGTGAGCAAGCTATTGTATGTGCCAACACACCTCTAGTGGCGAGCAAGCTATTGTATGTACCAACACACCTCTAGTGGTGAGCAAGCTATTGTATGTGCCAACACACCTCTAGTGGTGAGCAAGCTATTGTATGTGCCAACACACCTCTAGTGGTGAGCAAGCTATTGTATGTGCCAACACACCTCTAGTGGTGAGCAAGCTATTGTATGTGCCAACACACCTCTAGTGGTGAGCAAGCTATTGTATGTAGTCAACACACCTCTAGTGGTGAGCAAGCTATTGTATGTGCCAACACACCTCTAGTGGTGAGCAAGCTATTGTATGTGCCAACACACCTCTAGTGGTGAGCAAGCTATTGTATGTGCCAACACACCTCTAGTGGTGAGCAAGCTATTGTATGTGTCAACACACCTCTAGTGGTGAGTGAGCTATTGTACGTGCCAACACACCTCTAGTGACGTTCCACTGTATGGCCTTGAGCGTGGCCTTCTCCATGGGGTCTCCGACTAGCTCCCCGTCCAACAAGGCCAAGGACTGACAAGTGGCCAGGACACACTGCGTCTCAAACGAGGCCTGCTGGATGGGTGTGATATGTACCTGTGTATGTGTGTGTGTGTGTGTGTGTGTGTGTGAGGGAGGTGGTGGGATGGCAGGGAGGGGGAGGGGAGATTGTGAACAGGGAAAAATAATTGATATGAAGCTTCTAACAAAAAGGCACCCAATAACATTTTCTGTATTGTTATTTAAGTGTTTTTTTAACTTGTCATTAGCTTTTTAGTTGTTAATGATTTCATTATTATTATTATTATTTTATTTATTAGTTATTGCAATGGCCTTCAACTTGAATTACTCCCTCCACCTTTCAACCAGAGACTAGATCATCTAGTCGGATTATTGAGAAGGTCATTGTAATTTTATTACCAACTGAGAGTTCGTTGAGAGTTAGTAATAGTAAGAATTAAATATTTGTTAATTAGTTAGTTATTGTTTGGGTAAATTTTGTTGTTGTTGTTTTTAATTGTTTTTTTTTGTTTTGTTTTTTTGCTTTGTTAAAAAAAAATTTTTTTTAAATTTATATTTAAAAAAAAAAAATTAAAAAAACAGGCAGAAATGCAAGCCGAGGTTAGAATGGAATGCTGAAGTTAGAATGGAATGCTGAGGTTAGGATGGAATGCCTTCGTAGACAA
>JAQNBH010000016.1:6286874-6321874 GCA_028752905.1 Cladorhizidae sp. MBARI D1340-BT2 | reverse complement strand
TGTGTATACTGATAACATCCATGATTGGTGAGTTTTGGTGTTACACCGAGTAACTTCTTGTGAGTGGCGATATAAAATTTAAAACAAGAAACTAGTTAAGAAACAAGTTAAGCGAAACAAGGATAAGACAAAAAATATTTGACTAGTCAAGAAAGTAATGGAACACAATGTTAGACCACAAACATTTAGCAGTTAGCGATCCTTTACCTAACTAAGACCTTTTTTGTTGTTATTTGTTAATATAATAATTTTGTTAATTAATATAATAATATATATAAATAGGTAAAGGGTCTTGTAAATGTTTGTTGCCTACATTGGGTTCATTCTTGGTCATTTTTTTGGTCTTAAAAATGCATTGTCAATTAGTCATTCCTTTATTAACAAAGTCCATAAATAGTGTGGCCTTCATTGCAAAATAGGTAAAGGGTCTTGTCACTTCGTGGTCTACATCAGCATGCTCTTGTTTCAGTTCTATTCTTTGACAAACCAATCCTTAACACAACAAACATTTAGTTCTCAACAAACTCTCAGTTGACATAACGAAATTACAATAACCTTCTCGATAATCAACTTGAAATTTACTCTCTCTCGACATTTCGACTAGATGCTCCAGCCTTCACCAGGGCTGCATAGATGCTCCAGCCTTCATCAGGGCTGCATAGATGCTCCATCCTTCATCAGGGCTGCATAGATGCTCCAGCCTTCATCAGGGCTGCATAGATGCTCCAACCTTCATCAGGGCTGCATAGATGCTCCAGCCTTCATCAGGGCTGCATAGATGCTCCAGCCTTCATCAGGGCTGCATAGATGCTCCAGCCTTCATCAGGGCTATATAGATGCTCCAGCCTTCACCAGGGCTGCATAGATGCTCCAGCCTTCATCATGGCTGCATAGATGCTCCAGCCTTCATCAGGGCTGCATAGATGCTCCAGCCTTCATCAGGGCTGCATAGATGCTCCAGCCTTCATCAGGGCTGCATAGATGCTCCAGCCTTCATCAGGGCTGCATAGATGCTCCAGCCTTCATCAGGGCTCCATAGATGCTCCAGCCTTCATCAGGGCTGCATAGATGTTCCAGCCTTCATCAGGGCTGCATAGATGCTCCAGCCTTCATCAGGGCTGCATAGATGCTCCAGCCTTCATCAGGGATGCATAGATGTTCCAGCCTTCATCAGGGCTGCATAGATGCTCCAGCCTTCACCAGGGCTGCATAGATGCTCCAGCCTTCATCAGGGCTGCATAGATGCTCCAGCCTTCATCAGGGATGTATAGATGCTCCAGCCTTCATCAGGGCTGCATAGATGCTCCAGCCTTCATCAGGGCTGCATAGATGCTCCAGCCTTCATCAGGGCTGCATAGATGCTCCAGCCTTCATCAGGGCTGCATGGATGCTCCAGCCTTCATCAGGGCTGCAAAGATGCTTTAGTCTTTCCTGATGAAGGCTAGAGCATCTAGTCGAAACGTCGAGAGAGTAAAATTCAAGTTGATTATTGAGGTCATTGTAATAATTTTTTTGATAGTGTATGTAGCTCAGCAGCAGCCGCCTACAGAAGTTCCTCTGGATATATACCATACACAACCAATCATTCATAGACGCTATTCTTAAGCAGGTTTATTTATTTTTCAAGTACCACACATGCTATGTATTCATATGCCGAACAAAAGGTAATTTCCGTGGGGCAATATTTTCATGGATTCCATGGATAGAGAAAAACGACGATCCCACACACCCCAGACCCTTAATGAGTTGGTAAAGGGTCTAACTCATGAGACTGTTTATAGAGTATCCGCATTTATTGAGAATCATGCCCGCATATGAACACACCCCCTCAGCGTGGCTCAAGGGAGATTGCCCAAATTATGCTGGACCATTAGTGAACTAGCGATTTCTTTTCCCATGACCGGTTCACCACTCACCGCCAACAAGTGCCCTGGGTTTTGTCAATTGAAGGAACTTGCGCACGATAGCTTCAAGTGCAATAATTTTTATATCATAAAATAGTAATTTTCTGCTTATCTATGCACCTAATTTGAAGTGCGTTACTTTCCAGTAATTAAGGAGGGGGGAGGGATCTCGAAATGCATTCACAGTTTGGGTCGTAAAAATGGTGAGGCAACTACAACTAGTGGAAGTCATTTTTCTAGTGACAGAAGGTACTCTCGACTCATCTGAAGATGACTCTAGCAAGGGAGAAGATTGTGGCATCCATTCTTACTTTGGGAGAGCCTTCTTCCAAACATAGAGCTTTGGACAAGATGGCCACAATAGTAGAAACTGTTGGAACATGGGTTGATGAGCTCAGCGCTCAGCAAAAAGTGATGGTTTGGCCTCTGATGAGGAAGGCATGAATAAGAAGACTTCTCAGGTTTGTAGATGGGACCTAGCTCTAGTATTAGCCCGTTTATTCTCTAAAGACTGTAAACATGGGTAGTGCCTACAGCTAGCTTCCCAGTATATCATGGGACTTTCTATAGCTCTTTAGAATCTGTAACTATGCAATGAAACACTCCGCATTGCCATCTAGAATCTGTAACTATGCAATGAGCACTCCACATTGCCATCTAGAATCTGTAACTATGCAATGAAACACTCCACATTGCGATCTAGAATCTGTAACTATGTAATGAGCACTCCACATTGCCATCTAGAATCTGTAACTATGCAATGAAACACTCCACATTGCCATCTAGAATCTGTAACTATGCAATGAAACACTCCACATTGCCATCTAGAATCTGTAACTATGCAATGAAACACTCCACATTGCCATCTAGAATCTGTAACTATGTAATGAGCCACTCCACATTGCCATCTAGAATCTGTAACTATGCAATGAAACACTCCACATTGCCATCTAGAATCTGTAACTATGTAATGAGCACTCCACATTGCCATCTAGAATCTGTAACTATGCAATGAGCACTCCACATTGCCATCTAGAATCTGTAACTATACAATGGGCACTCCACATTGCCATCTAGAATCTGTAACTATGCAATGAAACACTCCACATTGCCATCTAGAATCTGTAACTATGCAATGAAACACTCCACATTGCCATCTAGAATCTGTAACTATGTAATGAGCACTCCACATTGCCATCTAGAATCTGTAACTATGCAATGAAACACTCCACATTGCCATCTAGAATCTGTAACTATGTAATGACCACTCCACATTGCCATCTAGAATCTGTAACTATGCAATGAGCACTCCACATTGCCATCTAGAATCTGTAACTATGCAATCAAACACTCCACATTGCCATCTAGAATCTGTAACTATGCAATGAGCACTCCACATTGCCATCTAGAATCTGTAACTATGCAATGAAACACTCCACATTGCCATCTAGAATCTGTAACTATGCAATCAAACACTCCACATTGCCATCTAGAATCTGTAACTATGCAATGAGCACTCCACATTGCCATCTAGAATCTGTAACTATGTAATGAAACACTCCACATTGCCATCTAGAATCTGTAACTATGAGATGAGCACTCCAAATTACCATCTAGAATCTGTAACTATGCAATGAAACACTCCACATTGCCATCTAGAATCTGTAACTATGCAATGAGCACTCCACATTGCCATCTAGAATCTGTAATTATGTAATGAAACACTCCACATTGCCATCTAGAATCTGTAACTATGTAATGACCACTCCACATTGCCATCTAGAATCTGTAACTATGCAATGAAACACTCCACATTGCCATCTAGAATCTGTAACTATGCAATGAAACACTCCACATTGCCACCTAGAATCTGTAACTATGCAATGAGCACTCCACATTGCCATCTAGAATCTGTAACTATGCAATGAAACACTCCACATTGCCATCTAGAATCTGTAACTATGCAATGAAACACTCCACATTGCCATCTAGAATCTGTAATTATGTAATGAAACACTCCACATTGCCATCTAGAATCTGTAACTATGAGATGAGCACTCCACATTGCCATCTAGAATCTGTAACTATGCAATGAAACACTCCATATTGCCATCTAGAATCTGTAACTATGCAATGAGCCACTCCACATTGCCATCTAGAATCTGTAA
Source organism: Cladorhizidae sp. MBARI D1340-BT2 (assembly GCA_028752905.1). Lineage (NCBI taxonomy): Eukaryota > Metazoa > Porifera > Demospongiae > Poecilosclerida > Cladorhizidae > Cladorhizidae sp. MBARI D1340-BT2. Next base: position 6,317,802 of record JAQNBH010000016.1, on the reverse strand, counting down.
CTATGCAATGAAACACTCCACATTGCCATCTAGAATCTGTAACTATGTAATGAAACACTCCACATTGCCATCTAGAATCTGTAACTATGCAATGAAACACTCCACATTGCCATCTAGAATCTGTAACTATGCAATGAAACACTCCACATTGCCATCTAGAATCTGTAACTATGAGATGAGCACTCCACATTGCCATCTAGAATCTGTAACTATGTAATGAAACACTCCACATTGCCATCTAGAATCTGTAACTATGCAATGAAACACTCCACATTGCCATCTAGAATCTGTAAGTGTATGCAATGAAACACTCCACATTGCCATCTAGAATCTGTAACTATGCAATGAAACACTCCACATTGCCATCTAGAATCTGTAACTATGCAATGAAACACTCCACATTGCCATCTAGAATCTATAACTATGCAATGAGCACTCCACATTGCCATCTAGAATCTGTAACTATGCAATGAAACACTCCACATTGCCATCTAGAATCTGTAACTATGCAATGAAACACTCCACATTGCCATCTAGAATCTGTAACTATGCAATGAGCACTCCACATTGCCATCTAGAATCTGTAACTATGCAATGAAACACTCCACATTGCCATCTAGAATCTGTAACTATGCAATGAAACACTCCACATTGCCATCTAGAATCTATAACTATGCAATGAGCACTCCACATTGCCATCTAGAATCTGTAACTATGCAATGAAACACTCCACATTGCCATCTAGAATCTGTAACTATGCAATGAAACACTCCACATTGCCATCTAGAATCTGTAACTATGCAATGAGCACTCCACATTGCCATCTAGAATCTGTAACTATGCAATGAAACACTCCACATTGCCATCTAGAATCTGTAACTATGCAATGAAACACTCCACATTGCCATCTAGAATCTGTAACTATGCAATGAAACACTCCACATTGCCATCTAGAATCTGTAACTATGCAATGAAACACTCCACATTGACATCTAGAATCTGTAACTATGCAATGAAACACTCCACATTGCCATCTAGAATCTGTAACTATGCAATGAGCACTCCACATTGCCATCTAGAATCTGTAACTATGCAATGAAACACTCCACATTGCCATCTAGAATCTGTAACTATGCAATGAAACACTCCACATTGCCATCTAGAATCTGTAACTATGCAATGAAACACTCCACATTGCCATCTAGAATCTGTAACTATGCAATGAAACACTCCACATTGACATCTAGAATCTGTAACTATGCAATGAAACACTCCACATTGCCATCTAGAATCTGTAACTATGCAATGAGCCACTCCACATTGCCATGCACAAAGAACAGACTGAGATAAATCTCAGGGAACATGACAACTAACGTCCACACTTCAGCACTGCCACAGCAAAAAGTTTACGATGGAGGTCAGTCACTCTCGGGCCAGCACAAATCAAAATTGAAAAGACGTGCAGTTATCAAACACGAATGCAATTAACAAGTTCATTATAAAACCATGAATTGTTTGATTGTTGAAAAATATTTCCCCACAGAAATTACCTGCTAACAGTAAATATACACACATGAGATACTAACTGGTCCTATTGAGAGCCTCTGCTATTAACTATTGCCACAAGAGCAACTTTTGAGGAAACCACACCTGCTCCCTTTTTAGCAGCGAAAAGTTGCAGTAGGCTCAGCTCGACTCGCATAGCAGCGTGTTTATGGAACAAACGACCTTTACCAAATGTGGGTGTTTTGACGAGAAACTTCAGGTAGCAAGATTATGATGCTGGACATATTATGTGCGAGTTATGTGCGGTTGGAGTCTTTTGAGTGGTCATGTGCGGGGGCTGAAAAAAATTCTTTCTGGAGCGAGATTTTTTCAACCCATGCGCTTCGTGAAAACACTCATTTTAGTACCAAAATAGAGCACACAGAGAGAACTATCTATTGAGCTATACATTCAATTTCATAAAACATTAAGCTCCAAAGTTATAACCACATTTTTATTTTATTTTATATGGTTTAGTCACCGCCCCCCCCCCTTAAAATGGCGGTCACAAGCTAATTGCCCTCCGCAATATAAGGGGGGGGGGCTTGCCCTCTTTCCTTCAATAGCCCAACATCTATCGCCAGCTTGTGCATTTGCCAGTTTTGCTATTTAAAACTTCACCACCTTCCAAGAGCACCCTCCCCGCCAGGCACGACACCTGCAGCTTACTACGCATAACGCTCTTCGTAACGAGTTCAATCAAAATGGGATTGCAAACCACTTACATGGATCTGAAAGGGCTTGGCCCCCATTTTCCTTATCTCCGACATGTTCCTCAGTTGCTACAGAATAATACACATCACGGCAATGACATGAAAGTCTAAACAGAGCACACCATCTTAAACCACACCCATTATAATTAAGCCTGTCTCGCATCTGGCGATGGTGTGGTTCAGCATTAATACAATACATGCTCAGGAACACACCCAATGGGCGAGACATCAAAACACACGCACGCTTGGACGTGCGAATAAGAAGACAGAACTTCCGACTTCGTGGGATTGGAGGAGGTGCTTGTTTATGCATGCCACGCCCACCTGCTTGACGAGGACAGCCTCGAAGGTGATGAGCATGAAGAGTGTGAAGATAGAGTAGTACCAGTACTCGTCCAGACACCACAGACCCACACAGAACACTTGGAACACGAAGAACGGGGCAGTGGCACGCTCCTTGAACAGACTGGAGAAGTCAGGCAGAGTCATGTCCAATCTAGACGAGGGAGAAGGGGAAGTGAGGGGAAGAAGAGGAGATGGGATATTTCAGAGATGACAAATGGGAAGGAGGAAGATGAGGGAGTGAGATGGCAACATATTGACACACTCTCCATTCACACTTCACCCCTACCCAATCACACACACACTCACTCACACATACCACACTCACACACACCACACTCAATCACACATACCACACTCACACACACCATACTCAATCACACACACCACACCACACTCAATCACACATACCACACTCACACACACCACACTCAATCACACTCACACTCAATCACACATACATGTACCACACTCACACACACCACACTCACATACACCACACTCACACTCAATCACACACCACACACACACTCAATCACACATACCACATACACACACCACTCACCTATTCTTGCCGTGTAGCTGCTTGGCTGCAGCCAGGTCACTGTCGGACATGTAGCCTTGGCTGGAGTGGTACTGGGAGAACTTCAGCGCAACAGGAAACTTCACGGGCTTGAACTTGCCCTCATTCTCGTCAAACATGTACTTGGTCTTTTGGAAGATAAACCACACAAGCTCCGCCCCCGTCACCTTGTGCTGTGCAACACACACCCACCCACGCCATGAACACCGTAAGAGTTCATTCAGCAATAACCTAATCCAGAATGCTCAATTCCCCATTTGTGCTGCTCAGAGTACAGCCTGGCACGGGCTAGATTTTTTTAGCATTAGAAACACCCACAAAGTGATGGCAGGGTTTCATTTAGGGGGGGCTTGGAACCTCCCCCCCCCCCCCCCCCTGGAAATTGTATTATTAAAATTCTTATTGATGTTGATAAGTGCTTGACATCATGCCCCCCCCCCTTAATATCCAGATTCCCCCCCCCCCCCCCTTGGACAATTTTCTAAATGAAACCCTGGATGTCATATAAACCTCTCAAACATTGCAACAGCATTTGCATGCACCAGTGTAAGCCACACCCACTCATCTGTACACACGACTCGCCGTTCCTCCATCTCATTATTCATCCATTAATGTTTGCAGGAAAAAATTCTTTTTAACATCATATATATATATTATACACACAATTTTTGAAAAAATGGCCGTCATTTTCCAAAATGGCAGCCAAAAACTTATTTGTATTTTTTCTTGTTGTTCTCAAGTGACTTGCTCAGGTGGGGGTAGGGCGAGGTCTAGATCATGGCAGATACACCAGGTTGGGGGTGGGGCTGGTATATTGAGGTTTAGGTCGTGGCAGATACATCAGGTTGGGGGTGGGGCTAGTATAATGAGGCTGATACACCAGGTTGGGGGTGGGGCTGGTATAATGAGGTTTAGATCATGGCTGATACACCAGGTTGGGGGTGGGGCTGGTATAATGAGGTTTAGATCATGGCAGATACACCAGGTTGGGGGTGGGGCTGGTATAATGAGGTCTAGATCATGGTTGATACACCAGGTTGGGGTTGGGGCTGGTATAATGAGGTCTAGATCATGGCAGATACACCAGGTTGGGGGTGGGGCTGGTATAATGAGGTCTAGATCATGGCTGATACGCCAGGTTGGGGGGTGGGGCTGGTATAATGAGGTCTAGATCATGGCAGATACACCAGGTGGGGGTGGGGCCGGTATATGAGGTTTAGCTCAACTGGTTGCTTGCCAAGATCACAGAGGAACCTATCTCGGACAAGGCCCTGAGGGAACACTGAAGCAGCACAAGGCCAAGTGGCGTGACTCGTGCAGACTTCAGTACAACGAAACCAAGCAGACGAAGAGACCCATAGAAGATGCTGCAGATGCCTGCAAGAAACTTACCCAACACGATTGGAAGAGTCTAGTACTTATGGAAGTTAAGAACAGCAACAACATTTGATCGTGTCGATGCCCGACGGTGTGCCACCAAATTACCCGACAAATGACTATTGCTAAATTGAGCAGGGGACCTAAAGTGTTGGCATCTCACCTGATCTCAGCTACAAGATCTGTGGATATGTCAAGAGGGAAAAGATGTCTGTCCTCCTGAGCTTAGAAATGGTCTCATCACAACTGCTGTAGTTGACAACCACGACCGTCTCAGCATACTAGTGCACGGGATTCCATGGAAATGTGCACTCGCTGTTTCAATACCCTGACAAGGTCAGCAGTGGAGTTGCTCGGGCATTTGTCACTACCGATAATAATACTCTACCAAGGGAATGATTGAAGAACTATCTGACACCTACACTAACATCCCTCCTGCTACACTAGCCACACACCTACACTAACATCACTCCTGCTACACTACACACCTACACTAACATCACTCCTGCTACACTACACACCTACACTAACATCACTCCTGCTACACTACACACCTACACTAACATCACTCCTGCTGCACTAGCCACACACCTACACTAACATCACTCCTGCTACACTACACACCTACACTAACATCACTCCTGCTACACTACACACCTACACTAACATCACTCCTGCTATACTAGCCTGACACCTACACTAACATCACTCCTGCTGCACTAGCCACACACCTACACTAACATCACTCCTGCTACACTAGCCACACACCTACACTAACATCACTCCTGCTACACTACACACCTACACTAACATCACTCCTGCTACACTACACACCTACACTAACATCACTCCTGCTACACTACACACCTACACTAACATCACTCCTGCTGCACTAGCCTGACACCTACACTAACATCACTCCTGCTACACTACACACCTACACTAACATCACTCCTGCTACACTACACACCTACACTAACATCACTCCTGCTACACTACACACCTACACTAACATCACTCCTGCTACACTAGCCACACACCTACACTAACATCACTCCTGCTACACTAGCCACACACCTACACTAACATCACTCCTGCTACACTACACACCTACACTAACATCACTCCTGCTACACTAGCCTGACAAAATCTGCCTCTGCAAAGCAAGAAGGTCTAAACAAAGCACACCATCAGCTCATATCACAAGCCATGCAGAAGAATATGGGTATGCTTATATTCTTGCCTAATGATTTGATTTTATTTCGCAGATGGCGAGAGCGTTTGAGACTGGTACTGGACACAGGCATCCTGATTGCGAACGAAATGATCTCCTGGTCTGCATACCGCGGCAGCCATCAAGCAGTACTACCAGAAGACAGCGATGTGATGCTCAATTCCATGCTTTCTCTCTTCCACAACCAGGCCAAGTCAGTGGCCATGATTCACCACTCCATGGACATTGTGAAGATGTTGAAGTCTTGAGTCCCGGCGGTCAGGTGCCAATCATCACATGCGCTCAGCCACTCCATACACTAGCAAAGCAAATTCAGTGGAGTTGGCCAACAACTCGTGGAGAAGATTACCTTGTCTTGATGTTTGGTGCACTACTGAGGTGGCAGCTCTCAAGGCACTTGGAGATCTTTCAGTAGGTGGATGGAGCACTCGTTGAGACATCACCGGAATGGCAGATACAGTTTTGAAGGCATCCTGTGTGGGACACATATCTGACGGGCTCATCAAATCACAGCCAGGAGTTTGCGTTTACTTCTTCAGAAGGCATAAGCCAAGTACAGTGAAGATGCAGGTGTGTCGAGGAACTGGAGGACTGCTGCACAGAAAGGGCAGTTGCACGTCCCTACTTCCAATTCTGCTGCATTATTGTGCAGCTGGAGCTTGCTGTGGTGATCCGTATCCGAGCAATACGGGGAGGGAGACTTCCAGCTCTACATAGAAACCCTGACCAACATGGCTCCTTGGTTCTTTGCTTCAGACCACACCCATTATTAGAGGTGGATACTGGTTGACTTCCGTGGTATGGTTTCACTGAAGGAGTGTCATCCTGATGTCTATGCCGAGTTCATGAAGGGAAAGTTCTCTGTGGAGAAGACCGAGCATGCATTCTCTGCTACTGCCATTGCCCAGACACATGAACAGAACAGTGCATCAGTGAAGGAGATGGTGGCACTGTGTAACTACATGTATGGAACTGACAGAAAATCAGTAGCTGTGTCGGCGAATGGCGTCTGGTCCTCAGATAGCTAGCTTGATTGGAGAATTTGAGGGTTCAACCAAAAGTTATCGATTCTAATGATCCTGTTTCTGGAAGCTCTTCTGCTGAGGAAAACTGCACAGATACCTTGCCAGCAACACTCTGAGTCCACCTCCCCTTGAGCTGCTCCTATAGTTAGCTTGCAAGCTTCACTGTGGACACATCATGTCCTACTAGTGGTGTAGTTAGCTTGCAAGCTTCACTGTGGACACATCATGTCCTACTAGTGGTGTAGTTAGCTTGCAAGCTTCACTGTGGACACATCATGTCCTACTAGTGGTGTAGTTAGCTTGCAAGCTTCACTGTGGACACATCATGTCCTACTAGGGCTGCTATAGTTAGCTTGCAAGCTTCACTGTGGACACATCATGTCCTGCTAGTGGTGCAGTTAGCTTGCAAGCTTCACTGTGGACACATCATGTCCTACTAGTGGTGCAGTTAGCTTGCAAGCTTCACTGTGGACACATCATGTCCTACTAGTGGTGTAGTTAGCTTGCAAGCTTCACTGTGGACACATCATGTCCTACTAGTGGTGCAGTTAGCTTGCAAGCTTCACTGTGGACACATCATGTCCTGCTAGTGGTGCAGTTAGCTTGCAAGCTTCACTGTGGACACATCATGTCCTACTAGTGGTGCAGTTAGCTTGCAAGCTTCACTGTGGACACATCATGTCCTACTAGTGGTGTAGTTAGCTTGCAAGCTTCACTGTGGACACATCATGTCCTACTAGTGGTGTAGTTAGCCTGCAAGCTTCACTGTGGACACATCATGTCCTGCTAGTGGTGTAGTTAGCCTGCAAGCTTCACTGTGGACACATCATGTCCTACTAGTGGTGTACAGTTAGCTTGCAAGCTTCACTGTGGACACATCATGTCCTACTAGTGGTGCAGTTAGCTTGCAAGCTTCACTGTGGACACATCATGTCCTACTAGTGGTGTAGTTAGCTTGCAAGCTTCACTGTGGACACATCATGTCCTACTAGTGCTGTAGTTAGCTTGCAAGCTTCACTGTGGACACATCATGTCCTACTAGTGGTGTAGTTAGCTTGCAAGCTTCACTGTGGACACATCATGTCCTACTAGTGGTGTAGTTAGCTTGCAAGCTTCACTGTGGACACATCATGTCCTACTAGTGGTGTAGTTAGCTTGCAAGCTTCACTGTGGACACATCATGTCCTACTAGTGGTGTAGTTAGCTTGCAAGCTTCACTGTGGACACATCATGTCCTACTAGTGGTGTAGTTAGCCTGCAAGCTTCACTGTGGACACATCATGTCCTACTAGTGGTGTAGTTAGCTTGCAAGCTTCACTGTGGACACATCATGTCCTACTAGTGGTGCAGTTAGCTTGCAAGCTTCACTGTGGACACATCATGTCCTACTAGTGGTGTAGTTAGCTTGCAAGCTTCACTGTGGACACATCATGTCCTACTAGTGGTGCAGTTAGCTTGCAAGCTTCACTGTGGACACATCATGTCCTACTAGTGGTGTAGTTAGCTTGCAAGCTTCACTGTGGACACAACATGTCCTGCTAGGTGGTGCAGTTAGCTTGCAAGCTTCACTGTGGACACATCATGTCCTACTAGTGGTGTAGTTAGCTTGCAAGCTTCACTGTGGACACATCATGTCCTACTAGTGGTGCAGTTAGCTTGCAAGCTTCACTGTGGACACATCATGTCCTGCTAGATGGTGTAGTTAGCTTGCAAGCTTCACTGTGGACACATCATGTCCTACTAGTGGTGTAGTTAGCCTGCAAGCTTCACTGTGGACACATCATGTCCTGTAGTTAGCTTGCAAGCTTCACTGTGGACACATCATGTCCTACTAGTGGTGTACAGTTAGCTTGCAAGCTTCACTGTGGACACATCATGTCCCACCAGTGGTGCAGTTAGCTTGCAAGCTTCACTGTGGACACATCATGTCCCACCAGTGGTGCAGTTAGCTTGCTTATAGCAACTCAGCAGAGCCAATTCTTAAACCAAACTGTAGCTTCACTTAGTTAATAGCAATACAGTATCGCAGAGTGTAAGTCACACCCACACCCTGAATCAGACACCATTTAAAGGAACTCTATATTTACTGGAGTGTAGTTCTAACCCCAACTCCATGTAATCTGGCCGGTCTTGGTGGGCATATTCGCTTACTCTGTACACCCTTTCAGCTCTTCTGTTCCCTGACTTATCAAATTCCACAACTTTGAGACCTCAAGAGCTGCAGTACGGCTCCTACACTTAGTTCTGGACATCTCACATACACATGCACCAAAATCGAGAGCATTGCAGCTAGCTGCCGAGTATGAGGTCACATGCTCCACTTGTGACCACACCCAGTGATCGATTTAAGCCACTGCGACTTATACTCAAACAAAATCAATGCATTTGGCCCTGAAGAAGATGGAAGATTTGGAGCCACTACTGCGGACCATGTGCTACCAAATATATTTGGTAATGTTCATAATTATTATCTTCAGATCACACAGGAGGAGTGAAGTCACACCTTCTCAAGTCACACCTTCTCCAGAGGGGAACAGACTTTTTTCCCTCTTCCCTCCCAAACCCCAAAGACAAAAAGTTGATCATGCATGCGCACTAGGGCAGGGCTAGGGCTAGGGCTAGTAATGCATCCACGTGCTATTCACACGCCTAGCTCGCTGAGAAGCTCAAAGCTGGGGATGCCAGCATAGTCTTGTGTGGCATGGCATGAAACAGCTAAACCATCGATGGAAACTGGAAGCAAAGGATGAGAGAGACAGCTACTTCTCCATGGAAAACGAGAGCAGGTAAGCCCACCAGTGCAAGGTGAGCTATGGAAGCATGCGAGACACTGACAGTTAATGTATATAGTGAACATGCACTGAGACACTGACAGTTAATGTATATAGTGAACATGCACTGAGACACTGACAGTTAATGTATATAGTGAACATGCACTGAGACACTGACAGTTAATGTATATAGTGAACATGCACTGAGACACTGACAGTTAATGTATATAGTGAACATGCAATGAGACACTGACAGTTAATGTATATAGTGAACATGCACTGAGACACTGACAGTTAATGTATATAGTGAACATGCACTGAGACACTGACAGTTAATGTATATAGTGAACATGCACTGAGACACTGACAGTTAATGTATATAGTGAACATGCACTGAGACACTGACAGTTAATGTATATAGTGAACATGCACTGAGACACTGACAGTTAATGTATATAGTGAACATGCACTGAGACACTGACAGTTAATGTATATAGTGAACATGCAATGAGACACTGACAGTTAATGTATATAGTGAACATGCACTGAGACACTGACAGTTAATGTATATAGTGAACATGCACTGAGACACTGACAGTTAATGTATATAGTGAACATGCACTGAGACACTGACAGTTAATGTATATAGTGAACATGCACTGAGACACTGACAGTTAATGTATATAGTGAACATGCACTGAGACACTGACAGTTAATGTATATAGTGAACATGCAATGAGACACTGACAGTTAATGTATATAGTGAACATGCACTGAGACACTGACAGTTAATGTATATAGTGAACATGCACTGAGACACTGACAGTTAATGTATATAGTGAACATGCAATGAGACACTGACAGTTAATGTATATAGTGAACATGCACTGAGACACTGACAGTTAATGTATATAGTGAACATGCACTGAGACACTGACAGTTAATGTATATAGTGAACATGCACTGAGACACTGACAGTTAATGTATATAGTGAACATGCACTGAGACACTGACAGTTAATGTATATAGTGAACATGCACTGAGACACTGACAGTTAATGTATATAGTGAACATGCACTGAGGCACTGACAGTTAATGTATATAGTGAACATGCGCTGAGACACTGACAATTAATGTATATAGTGAACATGCACTGAGACACTGACAGTTAATGTATATAGTGAACATGCACTGAGACACTGACAGTTAATGTATATAGTGAACATGCACTGAGACACTGACAGTTAATGTATATAGTGAACATGCACTGAGACACTGACAGTTAATGTATATAGTGAACATGCACTGAGACACTGACAGTTAATGTATATAGTGAACATGCACTGAGGCACTGACAGTTAATGTATATAGTGAACATGCAATGAGACACTGACAGTTAATGTATATAGTGAACATGCAATGAGGCACTGACAGTTAATGTATATAGTGAACATGCACTGAGACACTGACAGTTAATGTATATAGTGAACATGCACTGAGACACTGACAGTTAATGTATATAGTGAACATGCACTGAGACACTGACAGTTAATGTATATAGTGAACATGCACTGAGACACTGACAGTTAATGTATATAGTGAACATGCAATGAGACACTGACAGTTAATGTATATAGTGAACATGCACTGAGACACTGACAGTTAATGTATATAGTGAACATGCACTGAGACACTGACAGTTAATGTATATAGTGAACATGCACTGAGACACTGACAGTTAATGTATATAGTGAACATGCACTGAGACACTGACAGTTAATGTATATAGTGAACATGCACTGAGACACTGACAGTTAATGTATATAGTGAACATGCAATGAGGCACTGACAGTTAATGTATATAGTGAACATGCACTGAGACACTGACAGTTAATGTATATAGCAGGGGTGTATTTAGGGGGGGGCGGGGGGGGGCATTCGCCCCCCCTTGTATCATTCTCGCCCCCCCCCTTGAAATTAGAGATATTTTTTTAAATAATGTCAAGAAAGGTGGAATACAAGAAAGGTGTAATAAGCTTATGATATCAGGTTCAAATGATAGGAATGTCAAACTGAGGTTCTTCTTGGTTTTCTCTGCCATACGTCCACAATCTCTTCAAGGTCGCTCTCAGAGAGTACTTCTGGTGCCTCTATAGCAATCCTCATAAGGTGAGAAAGGCTGCAGTCACTTAGAGAATTACGCAAACGAGTCTTGATCATCTTCATCTGTGAGAAGCTTCTCTCCACAGAAGCAGTAGAAACTGGAATCGATAAGCAGATGGAGGCAATCTTGTGCAAATTGGGAAACATGGCCTTGAGCATGTCGTTTGAAACAAGTTCTTTCAGCTGTGATGCAGTAGTATCCCGTGGTTGCTTGACTAACAGCTGGCGGAATGTTTTCCACTCTGTAAGTATTTCAGTGGAAATCATGGCTGTCTTCACTGTTTCTTCTCCATCCAATGTTTCTGCATCTCTATCTTCTCCGTAGTGAGCAATCAGTTTCTCAACAGACGTGTCTCCATAAGTGGGAAAAGATACTGAATCTGGTTTTGGAACTTTCCGTGGATCGAATATAGACAATGCTGATACAACAGCGTTGGATGAAGAAAATCGGCTTGTTATGTTGGCCTTTAAATCAGCAACAAAAGGCTTACCAACAACATTCTGGAACGAAAGTATTTTATCAGCGTCAATAGACACCTTTGTAGATGACTTCAAGTCTTCAACGTTTTCAAGAAGCTCCAACACCCAGTTCGCTCCAGGCAAAACTGCATCATCCAAGGATTTAACAGTAGCATCAACAAGGAATGATATCAACGAGAGGTCAAGCTGCTCTGCCTGAAGTGCTTTGCTGAGCTTGGCTACTTGTGGTAGAGTGAAATCAAGCAAATATATAGCTGCAATCGTAGACAATTTGCAGAGGGCACCATGGATTCCAAGAGCTTCTGGCTCGTGGGACGTCTCGTAGATGTTCCCAATGGTGATTACAATTGCAGAATAACTTGCTTTGACAGCTTTGACACACCTTTCATGTGCCAGCCAGCGTGTGTCAGATGGCTTGATCACTTTCATTTCTGGAAGTTCAAGAACGTGCTGTACCTCCTTCAGACACTGCTCGCTTGGGGGAATTGCGAAAATGCTTCCAAAGAGTAGTCAATGTTCTGTAAACATGAGCAATTCCAGGAGTTTTATTGGCAGCTTGCACACAAGCCAACTGCAGTAAGTGACAGTGGCAGTGTATAAACAGAGCGTGAGGAGTATGTTTCTTGATACGTGCCTGAACCCCGGTCTTTCGTCCAGAAAAAGTTGCAGCTCCATCAAATCCCAATCCAACTATTCTTCCGACTTGTAGACCTTTCTTCTTTAAACAATCGATGAGATTAGAATAGATGGTCTCTGCATCAGCCTTCTTCAATGGAATAAGCTCCAGAAAGCACTCTACTGGTACACCATCTTCCTCCCAGCGGCAAAACACAGACAATTCTTCTACGTTGGTGACATCTGTGCACTCATCTGCCATGAGGCTGTACATAGGTGCCTTTTGAAGTCGCTTCAGAATCGACTCCTCCACTCATGTCCCCAATGATTCGATGAATTCAACCACAGCCAATCTTGATGTGTACACAGCATTTCTTGGTGCAGTTTCTAAGAATTGCTTCAAATGTTGGCTGCCACATCGAACCACCACGTCAACCAGCTTCTCAAATTTTGTCGAATGTGCAACTTGTTCTTTCGTAAGAAAATGAGTGAGTAGGATCAGGCACTTCACTGCAGCTCTGTTCTGAGCTCTTTTGCGAGCTAAAACATTCTGGAGTTGCTGTACAACTGTTCCACCTTTGGCTGCTCCTTTAGCTGCAAAAAGAGCTTGAGTTGCATGGATATGGAAGTCACTTCTCGCATGAGCTTTCATTTTTTCAACAGCTTTCTTCCAATTTCTGCAAGGTTGTGTGACCCACACTCCTCCAGTACGCTGCAGACCAGATTGCTTGCAAACCTTGCAAAAGGCACCATCGCTATCCTCGTCATAATAGAGCCAACTGAAATCTTTCTCCCAGCTCTTAGAGTATTTTCTCTTCGTGGATACAGAAGAGCGGTGTTTGTTTTGCTTGCTTTTCTTTGAAGGTGGAGGACTAAGGCTAGGACTAGATGCCTCGACATGCTCAGAGCTATCTGTTCTGCTATCTTCGCTATCGCTGCTATTAGCATGAGAAGAGGCTTGAGAAGTACTTGCAAAGTATGAGCGAATATCCATATTAATATGAAGAGAAATCAGCTAGTAAGGTTTCTTTTATAGAGACTTTAAGACCATGACATAATGGACTGAGTTAAAAATACTGAGAGAGAGTGGGAAAGAAGGAGGGAACTGAAGAAGTGACAAACCTACAAAGGAGAACACGTGGTGGTGTGTGATGACTTTAAGACCATGACATAATGGACTGAGTTAAAAATACTGAGAGAGAGTGGGAAAGAAGGAGGGAACTGAAGAAGTGACAAACCTACAAAGGACAACACGTGGTGGCGTGTGATGACATCATGTCTAAGATTAGACTTGAAGACCATGACATAATGGACTGAGTTAAAAATACTGAGAGAGAGGGAGTGGGAAAGAAGGAGAAACAAAAGAAGTGACAAACCTACAAAGGAGAGCACGTGGTGGTGTGTGATGTCATCGTGTCATGACACATGCTCTCCTTTTTCCAAGCAGCTACAATATCATGAGAAATATATACAGTCTAGCCATAGTTCGGTATAGCATAATGCCATTGGTAGTCAGTCAAAATAGCTATCCTCAGACATTGTAAAAGCAAAAAAAAATATGGGGGGATCTTCCCCCCAGACCCCCCTTTTACGACTTATGAACATGTTAAGAAAATATTAACAAAAATTAGGGCACCAAGTGACCAACCATTTCCACCCCCCCCCCCCCCCCCCCCCCCCCTAGAGAACTAGAGAAAAATTGTGTATGAAACCTGTTGTCCATGATTTTGTAAGAAAATGCATGGAATGCAACATAATTCGATTTCACAAAAGCCCACCTCCATTATACGAGTGACAAGTGACTATATCTAATCTATATATGCTGATTGCCGTAGCATGCAACTTCAGCAAATATTTAAGATGGAATGTTGTACTAAAGATTTTAGAAAAAGTGCATGCCATCATAAGTAGCAGCTATATATACAGTTAGTACTGCAAAAATACCTGTGGGTAAAACACTTTCGTACTCCACGCGGAAGCCCAGGGTGCACGTCCCCTTTCCGCACCATCCAGGCTCTCCGCCCCCCCTTATTTTTCCATATCTCAAGTTCGCCCCCCCTTGGCAAAATTTCTGTATACAACCCTGTATAGTGAACATGCACTGAGACACTGACAGTTAATGTATATAGTGAACATGCACTGAGACACTGACAGTTAATGTATATAGTGAACATACACTGAGACACTGACAGTTAATGTATATAGTGAACATGCACTGAGTCACTGACAGTTAATGTATATAGTGAACATGCACTGAGACACTGACAGTTAATGTATATAGTGAACATGCAATGAGACACTGACAGTTAATGTATATAGTGAACATGCACTGAGACACTGACAGTTAATGTATATAGTGAACATGCACTGAGACACTGACAGTTAATGTATATAGTGAACATGCACTGAGACACTGACAGTTAATGTATATAGTGAACATGTACTGAGACACTGACAGTTAATGTATATAGTGAACATGCACTGAGACACTGACAGTTAATGTATATAGTGAACATGCACTGAGACACTGACAGTTAATGTATATAGTGAACATGCAATGAGACACTGACAGTTAATGTATATAGTGAACATGCACTGAGACACTGACAGTTAATGTATATAGTGAACATGCAATGAGACACTGACAGTTAATGTATATAGTGAACATGCACTGAGACACTGACAGTTAATGTATACAGTGAACATGCACTGAGACACTGACAGTTAATGTATATAGTGAACATGCAATGAGACACTGACAGTTAATGTATATAGTGAACATGCAATGAGACACTGACAGTTAATGTATATAGTGAACATGCACTGAGACACTGACAGTTAATGTATATAGCGAACATGCACTGAGACACTGACAGTTAATGTATATAGTGAACATGCAATGAGACACTGACAGTTAATGTATATAGTGAACATGCACTGAGACACTGACAGTTAATGTATATAGTGAACATGCACTGAGACACTGACAGTTAATGTATATAGTGAACATGCACTGAGACACTGACAGTTAATGTATATAGTGAACATGCACTGAGACACTGACAGTTAATGTATATAGTGAACATGCACTGAGACACTGACAGTTAATGTATATAGTGAACATGCAATGAGACACTGACAGTTAATGTATATAGTGAACATGCACTGAGACACTGACAGTTAATGTATATAGTGAACATGCACTGAGACACTGACAGTTAATGTATATAGTGAACATGCACTGAGACACTGACAGTTAATGTATATAGTGAACATGCACTGAGACACTGACAGTTAATGTATATAGTGAACATGCACTGAGACACTGACAGTTAATGTATATAGTGAACATGCAATGAGACACTGACAGTTAATGTATATAGTGAACATGCACTGAGACACTGACAGTTAATGTATATAGTGAACATGCACTGAGACACTGACAGTTAAGGGGGGAAGAGGGCTGAAAACACATATTTTTTCAAATTTTTTTTTATGGGCCCAAAAGGGTTCATAATATGTCTGGAGTTTGAGTTTCAAGTTTCAGAGCAAGTGAATACTTGCATCAGAAGATATAGCCATTTTTATACAGTGCATTATTATTCCATTTCATTTCATTTCACTTCACATTGGAAGAGGTTCTCTCCCAGTCTTACCTGGCTACAATCGGGCGGGCGGCGATGATCGCCTACTCAAAATACAGTTTTTATATATCAAAATGTTGCCAATTTCATGGAGACCCTTACCAGTCGTTTGCGCAATGAATTGGCCAGGTGGGGGGGTAGTGCGCAACCGCTAAGATGAGCACGTTTTTTTAGGTCAAGGTTCACTTGAAACTTTTACACTGTTGAGTTATGGGGAAGAGAACAGAGAAGCATTTTAAACAGAAAGGCCAAGGATTCAAGAAGAGTGAAGACAAGAAGAAGAAAGCCCTACAGGCGGCTGTTGTTGAGCCTGTCACAGTAGCCGCGCAAGGCAAGTTTTAATGTTTATCTCCATACTAAAAAGTTACTAGCTGTTTCCTTTCCTTTGTTAGTGAGTCTCTTGGATCCTGTGGGTGGGGTAGCGCCTTATGTGAACCTTCACTTTCCTTGCAATCTATTGCAAATGTCTGAAGAGAGGCCAGTTCCATTTGTGACTATGACCAGTGACTATGACCAGGAAGAAGTTGGCTCTCATGGATAGTTCAGCTGCTTCTGTGGCTGTTGCTACTGGATCTACTGGCTCTACCTCTTTGGACTCGGGTGGTGTTGGAGAACTATGTAAGGGTAATCGTATAATAAACTTAGATAAGCTTAGAGAGGTCATAGAAAGGTGTAATAAGTTGGTAACTGAGCTCCCTTGCAACTGAAGCCCGTAGGGCAGGCATGGTTTACTTTTTGTTCAAATTGTAGTAACACTCGAGACATCTCAAACCCTGTATCTGTAGAAGCATTCTTTGAACATCCAGTCAGTACTGGGTGCTCGCATTGCTGGAATTAGTCATTCTGGTCTGGAAGACATCACTGCAGTCATGGATATGTTGCCCCCTCTTAGTTCCACTTGTTTTTTAAAAAATATACTAGGTCAATAGGGAGTGACGCAAATGCAGTAACAGAGTATTATGTTGGATGCCGCTCATAGGTTACATGATTTTTATAGGGTTAGGCATGAAGACATCATTGATGTTAGTATTACTGTTGACGGCACATGGCTTAGACAGGGCCACAAATCAAATTATGGCTTGGTTGCGGTGATGTCTTGGGACACTGGAGAGGTTTTAGATTATTATCATGTCTAATTTCAAGCTTGTGCGCGAAGACCTGAAGATGAAACAGAAGCAAGTTACACAGAATGGTTTGAGGGTCACAAGGTAAATTGTGAAGCCAATTTTGAAGGCTCTTCGGTTTCTATGGAAGTTGTAGGAACACAAAAACATTTTTAGCGTTCAGTGGAGAGACTGAAGCTTAGGTACACACACATTAATTAGTGATGGGTATACAAATGCACATAAACGGGAGTGCAACAAGTGTCGGGCTTGCCATCGAGAGGCAGCAGAGTTTCAATGGAGGGCGGAGCATTGTATGGTCCTGGCAAGGGGGACCTGTAACATTTTTATTTTGTTTGTGTCTTGCTTTCTATTGTCAAACAGAGATTTCAAACAAAGATTACTGGAAGATACTTTTGTTTATGTGTATTTTTGTCAAGCTTAGAAATTACTGGAGGATGACTTGTTTGTGTTCTATTGTTTTTCAGGGATTACTGGAGGGTGTCGGAAGACATGTGTGGAGGGCGACGATGGATGGACCTGGGCATGGGAGCCCTGCAAATGATGACGTGTTTATGTTTGCTAATTCAATATTAGCAAAGCAACGTAACAAGTCTGATGCGTCTTTAATTTATGTGTATGTATATATATATAATTATTGTTGGTTTTGAAGTTGTAGTTAGGATGTAGGATACTGCTGTTGTTGAAAAAATAAAGGACTGTGAAAGTCAATTGGTTGCTTTCAACATTTTGTTTGTACACACACAATTCTAGTAAAGAGGGGATGTATTCTAGTGAAGCAGGGGCAGCTGGGATGTGATTACAAACTGCTTGGACTTCAAGGCTCAATATCTCTGAAGTGATTTTTGAAAAACCGTTCAAATGATAACTTGAATATTTTTTATCCTTTCATTAAAAAAAATATTTCATTTGAAAGCAAATTTTATATTCTACAACTTGCGCGAGAGTTTTTGTTTGATAGGATTACTAAAAAATACCTATAGATGGAAATTTAACGTGATGTCATAAATCTATGTTCAGAAAATGCAACAAAAAAACTTTTTTTCGAAATTTCAAGACGCGCAGTTTGTAGTGCTCATTATGATTGACTAATAGACCGAATAAGAGCCTCGCAAAGGTCGTTACTGCAACGTGGTTTACTTAACGGCTTACGGTCCGCACTGGAAGAGCCTATAATGAGCCAGGAAAAAATTATGGCGAAACTAAATGACAAAAGAGACTTACCATTAGAAAGCACAGACTGCAAGCTATAATTTGATATATAAATTGGGAAACTAGAGTGAATGCGAGCAAAGATATGGTACTTTATATGAGACTACGCAATACGCAGCCTTCTTTCCCCCTTAATGTATATAGTGAACATGCACTGAGACACTGACAGTTAATGTATATAGTGAACATGCACTGAGACACTGACAGTTAATGTATATAGTGAACATGCACTGAGACACTGACAGTTAATGTATATAGTGAACATGCACTGAGACACTGACAGTTAATGTATATAGTGAACATGCACTGAGACACTGACAGTTAATGTATATAGTGAACATGCACTGAGACACTGACAGTTAATGTATATAGTGAACATGCACTGAGACACTGACAGTTAATGTATATAGTGAACATGCACTGAGACACTGACAGTTAATGTATATAGTGAACATGCAATGAGACACTGACAGTTAATGTATATAGTGAACATGCAATGAGACACTGACAGTTAATGTATATAGTGAACATGCAATGAGACACTGACAGTTAATGTATATAGTGAACATGCACTGAGACACTGACAGTTAATGTATATAGTGAACATGCACTGAGACACTGACAGTTAATGTATATAGTGAACATGCACTGAGACACTGACAGTTAATGTATATAGTGAACATGCAATGAGACACTGACAGTTAATGTATATAGTGAACATGCACTGAGACACTGACAGTTAATGTATATAGTGAACATGCACTGAGACACTGACAGTTAATGTATATAGTGAACATGCACTGAGACACTGACAGTTAATGTATATAGTGAACATGCACTGAGACACTGACAGTTAATGTATATAGTGAACATGCACTGAGACACTGACAGTTAATGTATATAGTGAACATGCACTGAGACACTGACAGTTAATGTATATAGTGAACATGCACTGAGACACTGACAGTTAATGTATATAGTGAACATGCACTGAGACACTGACAGTTAATGTATATAGTGAACATGCACTGAGACACTGACAGTTAATGTATATAGTGAACATGCACTGAGACACTGACAGTTAATGTATATAGTGAACATGCACTGAGACACTGACAGTTAATGTATATAGTGAACATGCACTGAGACACTGACAGTTAATGTATATAGTGAACATGCACTGAGACACTGACAGTTAATGTATATAGTGAACATGCACTGAGACACTGACAGTTAATGTATATAGTGAACATGCACTGAGACACTGACAGTTAATGTATATAGTGAACATGCACTGAGACACTGACAGTTAATGTATATAGTGAACATGCACTGAGACACTGACAGTTAATGTATATAGTGAACATGCAATGAGACACTGACAGTTAATGTATATAGTGAACATGCAATGAGACACTGACAGTTAATGTATATAGTGAACATGCACTGAGACACTGACAGTTAATGTATATAGTGAACATGCACTGAGACACTGACAGTTAATGTATATAGTGAACATGCACTGAGACACTGACAGTTAATGTATATAGTGAACATGCAATGAGACACTGACAGTTAATGTATATAGTGAACATGCAATGAGACACTGACAGTTAATGTATATAGTGAACATGCACTGAGACACTGACAGTTAATGTATATAGTGAACATGCACTGAGACACTGACAGTTAATGTATATAGTGAACATGCACTGAGACACTGACAGTTAATGTATATAGTGAACATGCACTGAGACACTGACAGTTAATGTATATAGTGAACATGCAATGAGACACTGACAGTTAATGTATATAGTGAACATGCAATGAGACACTGACAGTTAATGTATATAGTGAACATGCACTGAGACACTGACAGTTAATGTATATAGTGAACATGCACTGAGACACTGACAGTTAATGTATATAGTGAACATGCACTGAGACACTGACAGTTAATGTATATAGTGAACATGCACTGAGACACTGACAGTTAATGCATATAGTGAACATGCACTGAGACACTGACAGTTAATGTATATAGTGAACATGCACTGAGACACTGACAGTTAATGCATATAGTGAACATGCACTGAGACACTGACAGTTAATGTATATAGTGAACATGCACTGAGACACTGACAGTTAATGTATATAGTGAACATGCACTGAGACACTGACAGTTAATGTATATAGTGAACATGCACTGAGACACTGACAGTTAATGTATATAGTGAACATGCACTGAGACACTGACAGTTAATGTATATAGTGAACATGCACTGAGACACTGACAGTTAATGTATATAGTGAACATGCACTGAGACACTGACAGTTAATGTATATAGTGAACATGCACTGAGACACTGACAGTTAATGTATATAGTGAACATACAATGAGACACTGACAGTTAATGTATATAGTGAACATGCACTGAGACACTGACAGTTAATGTATATAGTGAACATGCAATGAGACACTGACAGTTAATGTATATAGTGAACATGCACTGAGACACTGACAGTTAATGTATATAGTGAACATGCACTGAGACACTGACAGTTAATGTATATAGTGAACATGCACTGAGACACTGACAGTTAATGTATATAGTGAACATGCACTGAGACACTGACAGTTAATGTATATAGTGAACATGCAATGAGACACTGACAGTTAATGTATATATATAGTGAACATGCAATGAGACACTGACAGTTAATGTATATAGTGAACATGCAATGAGACACTGACAGTTAATGTATATAGTGAACATGCACTGAGACACTGACAGTTAATGTATATAGTGAACATGCACTGAGACACTGACAGTTAATGTATATAGTGAACATGCACTGAGACACTGACAGTTAATGTATATAGTGAACATGCACTGAGACACTGACAGTTAATGTATATAGTGAACATGCAATGAGACACTGACAGTTAATGTATATAGTGAACATGCACTGAGACACTGACAGTTAATGTATATAGTGAACATGCACTGAGACACTGACAGTTAATGTATATAGTGAACATGCACTGAGACACTGACAGTTAATGTATATAGTGAACATGCACTGAGACACTGACAGTTAATGTATATAGTGAACATGCAATGAGACACTGACAGTTAATGTATATAGTGAACATACAATGAGACACTGACAGTTAATGTATATAGTGAACATGCAATGAGACACTGACAGTTAATGTATATAGTGAACATGCAATGAGACACTGACAGTTAATGTATATAGTGAACATGCAATGAGACACTGACAGTTAATGTATATAGTGAACATGCAATGAGACACTGACAGTTAATGTATATAGTGAACATGCACTGAGACACTGACAGTTAATGTATATAGTGAACATGCACTGAGGCACTGACAGTTAATGTATATAGTGAACATGCACTGAGACACTGACAGTTAATGTATATAGTGAACATGCACTGAGACACTGACAGTTAATGTATATAGTGAACATACAATGAGACACTGACAGTTAATGTATATAGTGAACATGCACTGAGACACTGACAGTTAATGTATATAGTGAACATGCACTGAGACACTGACAGTTAATGTATATAGTGAACATGCACTGAGACACTGACAGTTAATGTATATAGTGAACATGCACTGAGACACTGACAGTTAATGTATATAGTGAACATGCAATGAGACACTGACAGTTAATGTATATAGTGAACATGCAATGAGACACTGACAGTTAATGTATATAGTGAACATGCACTGAGACACTGACAGTTAATGTATATAGTGAACATGCACTGAGACACTGACAGTTAATGTATATAGTGAACATGCAATGAGACACTGACAGTTAATGTATATAGTGAACATGCAATGAGACACTGACAGTTAATGTATATAGTGAACATGCACTGAGACACTGACAGTTAATGTATATAGTGAACATGCAATGAGACACTGACAGTTAATGTATATAGTGAACATGCACTGAGACACTGACAGTTAATGTATATAGTGAACATGCACTGAGACACTGACAGTTAATGTATATAGTGAACATGCACTGAGACACTGACAGTTAATGTATATAGTGAACATGAACTGAGACACTGACAGTTAATGTATATAGTGAACATACACTGAGACACTGACAGTTAATGTATATAGTGAACATGCACTGAGACACTGACAGTTAATGTATATAGTGAACATGCACTGAGACACTGACAGTTAATGTATATAGTGAACATGCAATGAGACACTGACAGTTAATGTATATAGTGAACATGCAATGAGGCACTGACAGTTAATGTATATAGTGAACATGCACTGAGACACTGACAGTTAATGTATATAGTGAACATGCACTGAGACACTGACAGTTAATGTATATAGTGAACATGCACTGAGACACTGACAGTTAATGTATATAGTGAACATGCAATGAGACACTGACAGTTAATGTATATAGTGAACATGCACTGAGACACTGACAGTTAATGTATATAGTGAACATGCACTGAGACACTGACAGTTAATGTATATAGTGAACATGCACTGAGACACTGACAGTTAATGTATATAGTGAACATGCAATGAGACACTGACAGTTAATGTATATAGTGAACATGCACTGAGACACTGACAGTTAATGTATATAGTGAACATGCACTGAGACACTGACAGTTAATGTATATAGTGAACATGCACTGAGACACTGACAGTTAATGTATATAGTGAACATGCACTGAGACACTGACAGTTAATGTATATAGTGAACATGCAATGAGACACTGACAGTTAATGTATATAGTGAACATGCAATGAGACACTGACAGTTAATGTATATAGTGAACATGCAATGAGACACTGACAGTTAATGTATATAGTGAACATGCACTGAGACACTGACAGTTAATGTATATAGTGAACATGCACTGAGACACTGACAGTTAATGTATATAGTGAACATGCAATGAGACACTGACAGTTAATGTATATAGTGAACATGCAATGAGACACTGACAGTTAATGTATATAGTGAACATGCAATGAGACACTGACAGTTAATGTATATAGTGAACATGCACTGAGACACTGACAGTTAATGTATATAGTGAACATGCACTGAGACACTGACAGTTAATGTATATAGTGAACATGCAATGAGACACTGACAGTTAATGTATATAGTGAACATGCACTGAGACACTGACAGTTAATGTATAATTATAGTGAACATGCACTGAGACACTGACAATTAATGTATATAGTGAACATGCACTGAGACACTGACAGTTAATGTATATAGTGAACATGCAATGAGACACTGACAGTTAATGTATATAGTGAACATGCACTGAGACACTGACAGTTAATGTATATAGTGAACATGCACTGAGACACTGACAGTTAATGTATATAGTGAACATGCACTGAGACACTGACAGTTAATGTATATAGTGAACATGCAATGAGACACTGACAGTTAATGTATATAGTGAACATGCACTGAGACACTGACAGTTAATGTATATAGTGAACATGCACTGAGACACTGACAGTTAATGTATATAGTGAACATGCAATGAGACACTGACAGTTAATGTATATAGTGAACATGCACTGAGACACTGACAGTTAATGTATATAGTGAACATGCAATGAGACACTGACAGTTAATGTATATAGTGAACATGTACTGAGACACTGACAGTTAATGTATATAGTGAACATGCAATGAGACACTGACAGTTAATGTATATAGTGAACATGTACTGAGGCACTGACAGTTAATGTATACAGTGAACATGCACTGAGACACTGACAGTTAATGTATATAGTGAACATGCACTGAGACACTGACAGTTAATGTATATAGTGAACATGCAATGAGACACTGACAGTTAATGTATATAGTGAACATGCACTGAGACACTGACAGTTAATGTATATAGTGAACATGCAATGAGACACTGACAGTTAATGTATATAGTGAACATGCACTGAGACACTGACAGTTAATGTATATAGTGAACATGCACTGAGACACTGACAGTTAATGTATATAGTGAACATGCACTGAGACACTGACAGTTAATGTATATAGTGAACATGCACTGAGACACTGACAGTTAATGTATATAGTGAACATGCACTGAGACACTGACAGTTAATGCTATATAGTGAACATGCACTGAGACACTGACAGTTAATGTATATAGTGAACATGCACTGAGACACTGACAGTTAATGTATGTAGTGAACATGCAATGAGACACTGACAGTTAATGTATATAGTGAACATGCACTGAGACACTGACAGTTAATGTATATAGTGAACATGCACTGAGACACTGACAGTTAATGTATATAGTGAACATGCACTGAGACACTGACAGTTAATGTATATAGTGAACATGCACTGAGACACTGACAGTTAATGTATATAGTGAACATGCACTGAGACACTGACAGTTAATGTATATAGTGAACATGCACTGAGACACTGACAGTTAATGTATATAGTGAACATGCACTGAGACACTGACAGTTAATGTATATAGTGAACATGCACTGAGACACTGACAGTTAATGTATATAGTGAACATACAATGAGACACTGACAGTTAATGTATATAGTGAACATGCACTGAGACACTGACAGTTAATGTATATAGTGAACATGCAATGAGACACTGACAGTTAATGTATATAGTGAACATACAATGAGACACTGACAGTTAATGTATCATAGTGAACATGCACTGAGACACTGACAGTTAATGTATATAGTGAACATGCAATGAGACACTGACAGTTAATGTATATAGTGAACATACAATGAGACACTGACAGTTAATGTATATAGTGAACATGCACTGAGACACTGACAGTTAATGTATATAGTGAACATGCACTGAGACACTGACAGTTAATGTATATAATGAACATGCACTGAGACACTGACAGTTAATGTATATAGTGAACATGCACTGAGACACTGACAGTTAATGTATATAGTGAACATGCACTGAGACACTGACAGTTAATGTATATAGTGAACATGCAATGAGACACTGACAGTTAATGTATATAGTGAACATACAATGAGACACTGACAGTTAATGTATATAGTGAACATGCACTGAGACACTGACAGTTAATGTATATAGTGAACATGCACTGAGACACTGACAGTTAATGTATATAGTGAACATGCACTGAGACACTGACAGTTAATGTATATAGTGAACATGCACTGAGACACTGACAGTTAATGTATATAGTGAACATGCACTGAGACACTGACAGTTAATGTATATAGTGAACATGCACTGAGACACTGACAGTTAATGTATATAGTGAACATGCAATGAGACACTGACAGTTAATGTATATAGTGAACATGCACTGAGACACTGACAGTTAATGTATATAGTGAACATGCACTGAGACACTGACAGTTAATGTATATAGTGAAACATGCACTGAGACACTGACAGTTAATGTATATAGTGAACATGCACTGAGACACTGACAGTTAATGTATATAGTGAACATGCACTGAGACACTGACAGTTAATGTATATAGTGAACATGCACTGAGACACTGACAGTTAATGTATATAGTGAACATGCACTGAGACACTGACAGTTAATGTATATAGTGAACATGCACTGAGACACTGACAGTTAATGTATATAGTGAACATGCACTGAGACACTGACAGTTAATGTATATAGTGAACATGCAATGAGACACTGACAGTTAATGTATATAGTGAACATGCAATGAGACACTGACAGTTAAAGTATATAGTGAACATGCACTGAGACACTGACAGTTAATGTATATAGTGAACATGCACTGAGACACTGACAGTTAATGTATATAGTGAACATGCACTGAGACACTGACAGTTAATGTATATAGTGAACATGCACTGAGACACTGACAGTTAATGTATATAGCGAACATGCACTGAGACACTGACAGTTAATGTATATAGTGAACATGCAATGAGACACTGACAGTTAATGTATATAGTGAACATGCAATGAGACACTGACAGTTAATGTATATAGTGAACATGCACTGAGACACTGACAGTTAATGTATATAGTGAACATGCACTGAGACACTGACAGTTAATGTATATAGTGAACATGCAATGAGACACTGACAGTTAATGTATATAGTGAACATACAATGAGACACTGACAGTTAATGTATATAGTGAACATGCAATGAGACACTGACAGTTAATGTATATAGTGAACATGCACTGAGACACTGACAGTTAATGTATATAGTGAACATGCACTGAGACACTGACAGTTAATGTATATAGTGAACATGCACTGAGACACTGACAGTTAATGTATATAGTGAACATGCAATGAGACACTGACAGTTAATGTATATAGTGAACATGCAATGAGACACTGACAGTTAATGTATATAGTGAACATGCACTGAGACACTGACAGTTAATGTATATAGTGAACATGCACTGAGACACTGACAGTTAATGTATATAGTGAACATGCACTGAGACACTGACAGTTAATGTATATAGTGAACATGCACTGAGACACTGACAGTTAATGTATATAGTGAACATGCAATGAGACACTGACAGTTAATGTATATAGTGAACATGCAATGAGACACTGACAGTTAATGTATATAGTGAACATGCACTGAGACACTGACAGTTAATGTATATAGTGAACATGCACTGAGACACTGACAGTTAATGTATATAGTGAACATGCACTGAGACACTGACAGTTAATGTATATAGTGAACATGCACTGAGACACTGACAGTTAATTAGGAACATGCACTGAGAAACAGTTAATGTATATAGTGAACATACAATGAGACACTGACAGTTAATGTATATAGTGAACATGCACTGAGACACTGACAGTTAATGTATATAGTGAACATGCACTGAGACACTGACAGTTAATGTATATAGTGAACATGCACTGAGACACTGACAGTTAATGTATATAGTGAACATGCACTGAGACACTGACAGTTAATGTATATAGTGAACATGCAATGAGACACTGACAGTTAATGTATATAGTGAACATGCAATGAGACACTGACAGTTAATGTATATAGTGAACATGCACTGAGACACTGACAGTTAATGTATATAGTGAACATGCACTGAGACACTGACAGTTAATGTATATAGTGAACATGCACTGAGACACTGACAGTTAATGTATATAGTGAACATGCACTGAGACACTGACAGTTAATGTATATAGTGAACATGCAATGAGACACTGACAGTTAATGTATATAGTGAACATGCACTGAGACACTGACAGTTAATGTATATAGTGAACATGCACTGAGACACTGACAGTTAATGTATATAGTGAACATGCACTGAGACACTGACAGTTAATGTATATAGTGAACATGCACTGAGACACTGACAGTTAATGTATATAGTGAACATGCACTGAGACACTGACAGTTAATGTATATAGTGAACATGAACTGAGACACTGACAGTTAATGTATATAGTGAACATGCACTGAGACACTGACAGTTAATGTATATAGTGAACATGCACTGAGACACTGACAGTTAATGTATATAGTGAACATGCACTGAGACACTGACAGTTAATGTATATAGTGAACATGCACTGAGACACTGACAGTTAATGTATATAGTGAACATGCACTGAGACACTGACAGTTAATGTATATAGTGAACATGCACTGAGACACTGACAGTTAATGTATATAGTGAACATGCACTGAGACACTGACAGTTAATGTATATAGTGAACATGCAATGAGACACTGACAGTTAATGTATATAGTGAACATGCAATGAGACACTGACAGTTAATGTATATAGTGAACATGCAATGAGACACTGACAGTTAATGTATATAGTGAACATGCACTGAGACACTGACAGTTAATGTATATAGTGAACATGCACTGAGACACTGACAGTTAATGTATATAGTGAACATGCAATGAGACACTGACAGTTAATGTATATAGTGAACATGCAATGAGACACTGACAGTTAATGTATATAGTGAACATGCAATGAGACACTGACAGTTAATGTATATAGTGAACATGCACTGAGACACTGACAGTTAATGTATATAGTGAACATGCACTGAGACACTGACAGTTAATGTATATAGTGAACATGCAATGAGACACTGACATTAATGTATATAGTGAACATGCACTGAGACACTGACAGTTAATGTATAATTATAGTGAACATGCACTGAGACACTGACAATTAATGTATATAGTGAACATGCACTGAGACACTGACAGTTAATGTATATAGTGAACATGCAATGAGACACTGACAGTTAATGTATATAGTGAACATGCACTGAGACACTGACAGTTAATGTATATAGTGAACATGCACTGAGACACTGACAGTTAATGTATATAGTGAACATGCACTGAGACACTGACAGTTTAATGTATATAGTGAACATGCAATGAGACACTGACAGTTAATGTATATAGTGAACATGCACTGAGACACTGACAGTTAATGTATATAGTGAACATGCACTGAGACACTGACAGTTAATGTATATAGTGAACATGCAATGAGACACTGACAGTTAATGTATATAGTGAACATGCACTGAGACACTGACAGTTAATGTATATAGTGAACATGCAATGAGACACTGACAGTTAATGTATATAGTGAACATGTACTGAGACACTGACAGTTAATGTATATAGTGAACATGCAATGAGACACTGACAGTTAATGTATATAGTGAACATGTACTGAGGCACTGACAGTTAATGTATACAGTGAACATGCACTGAGACACTGACAGTTAATGTATATAGTGAACATGCACTGAGACACTGACAGTTAATGTATATAGTGAACATGCAATGAGACACTGACAGTTAATGTATATAGTGAACATGCACTGAGACACTGACAGTTAATGTATATAGTGAACATGCACTGAGACACTGACAGTTAATGTATATAGTGAACATGCACTGAGACACTGACAGTTAATGTATATAGTGAACATGCACTGAGACACTGACAGTTAATGTATATAGTGAACATGCACTGAGACACTGACAGTTAATGTATATAGTGAACATGCACTGAGACACTGACAGTTAATGTATATAGTGAACATGCACTGAGACACTGACAGTTAATGTATATAGTGAACATGCACTGAGACACTGACAGTTAATGTATATAGTGAACATGCACTGAGACACTGACAGTTAATGTATATAGTGAACATGCAATGAGACACTGACAGTTAATGTATATAGTGAACATGCACTGAGACACTGACAGTTAATGTATATAGTGAACATGCACTGAGACACTGACAGTTAATGTATATAGTGAACATGCACTGAGACACTGACAGTTAATGTATATAGTGAACATGCACTGAGACACTGACAGTTAATGTATATAGTGAACATGCACTGAGACACTGACAGTTAATGTATATAGTGAACATGCAATGAGACACTGACAGTTAATGTATATAGTGAACATGCACTGAGACACTGACAGTTAATGTATATAGTGAACATGCACTGAGACACTGACAGTTAATGTATATAGTGAACATGCACTGAGACACTGACAGTTAATGTATATAGTGAACATGCACTGAGACACTGACAGTTAATGTATATAGTGAACATGCACTGAGACACTGACAGTTAATGTATATAGTGAACATGCACTGAGACACTGACAGTTAATGTATATAGTGAACATGCACTGAGACACTGACAGTTAATGTATATAGTGAACATGCAATGAGACACTGACAGTTAATGTATATAGTGAACATGCACTGAGACACTGACAGTTAATGTATATAGTGAACATGCAATGAGACACTGACAGTTAATGTATATAGTGAACATGCACTGAGACACTGACAGTTAATGTATATAGTGAACATGCACTGAGACACTGACAGTTAATGTATATAGTGAACATGCAATGAGACACTGACAGTTAATGTATATAGTGAACATACAATGAGACAC
>JAQNBH010000016.1:6181971-6286774 GCA_028752905.1 Cladorhizidae sp. MBARI D1340-BT2 | reverse complement strand
GACAGTTAATGTATATAGTGAACATGCAATGAGACACTGACAGTTAATGTATATAGTGAACATAGCAATGAGACACTGACAGTTAATGTATATAGTGAACATGCACTGAGACACTGACAGTTAATGTATATAGTGAACATGCACTGAGACACTGACAGTTAATGTATATAGTGAACATGCACTGAGACACTGACAGTTAATGTATATAGTGAACATGCACTGAGACACTGACAGTTAATGTATATAGTGAACATGCACTGAGACACTGACAGTTAATGTATATAGTGAACATGCACTGAGACACTGACAGTTAATGTATATAGTGAACATGCACTGAGACACTGACAGTTAATGTATATAGTGAACATGCACTGAGACACTGACAGTTAATGTATATAGTGAACATGCACTGAGACACTGACAGTTAATGTATATAGTGAACATGCACTGAGACACTGACAGTTAATGTATATAGTGAACATGCACTGAGACACTGACAGTTAATGTATATAGTGAACATGCACTGAGACACTGACAGTTAATGTATATAGTGAACATGCACTGAGACACTGACAGTTAATGTATATAGTGAACATGCACTGAGACACTGACAGTTAATGTATATAGTGAACATGCACTGAGACACTGACAGTTAATGTATATAGTGAACATGCACTGAGACACTGACAGTTAATGTATATAGTGAACATGCACTGAGACACTGACAGTTAATGTATATAGTGAACATGCACTGAGACACTGACAGTTAATGTATATAGTGAACATGCACTGAGACACTGACAGTTAATGTATATAGTGAACATGCACTGAGACACTGACAGTTAATGTATATAGTGAACATGCACTGAGACACTGACAGTTAATGTATATAGTGAACATGCAATGAGACACTGACAGTTAATGTATATAGTGAACATGCACTGAGACACTGACAGTTAATGTATATAGTGAACATGCACTGAGACACTGACAGTTAATGTATATAGTGAACATGCACTGAGACACTGACAGTTAATGTATATAGTGAACATGCACTGAGACACTGACAGTTAATGTATATAGTGAACATGCACTGAGACACTGACAGTTAATGTATATAGTGAACATGCAATGAGACACTGACAGTTAATGTATATAGTGAACATGCAATGAGACACTGACAGTTAATGTATATAGTGAACATGCACTGAGACACTGACAGTTAATGTATATAGTGAACATGCACTGAGACACTGACAGTTAATGTATATAGTGAACATGCACTGAGACACTGACAGTTAATGTATATAGTGAACATGCACTGAGACACTGACAGTTAATGTATATAGTGAACATGCACTGAGACACTGACAGTTAATGTATATAGTGAACATGCACTGAGACACTGACAGTTAATGTATATAGTGAACATGCACTGAGACACTGACAGTTAATGTATATAGTGAACATGCACTGAGACACTGACAGTTAATGTATATAGTGAACATGCACTGAGACACTGACAGTTAATGTATATAGTGAACATGCACTGAGACACTGACAGTTAATGTATATAGTGAACATGCACTGAGACACTGACAGTTAATGTATATAGTGAACATGCACTGAGACACTGACAGTTAATGTATATAGTGAACATGCACTGAGACACTGACAGTTAATGTATATAGTGAACATGCACTGAGACACTGACAGTTAATGTATATAGTGAACATGCACTGAGACACTGACAGTTAATGTATATAGTGAACATGCACTGAGACACTGACAGTTAATGTATATAGTGAACATGCACTGAGACACTGACAGTTAATGTATATAGTGAACATGCACTGAGACACTGACAGTTAATGTATATAGTGAACATGCACTGAGACACTGACAGTTAATGTATATAGTGAACATGCACTGAGACACTGACAGTTAATGTATATAGTGAACATGCACTGAGACACTGACAGTTAATGTATATAGTGAACATGCACTGAGACACTGACAGTTAATGTATATAGTGAACATGCAACTGAGACACTGACAGTTAATGTATATAGTGAACATGCACTGAGACACTGACAGTTAATGTATATAGTGAACATGCACTGAGACACTGACAGTTAATGTATATAGTGAACATGCACTGAGACACTGACAGTTAATGTATATAGTGAACATGCACTGAGACACTGACAGTTAATGTATATAGTGAACATGCACTGAGACACTGACAGTTAATGTATATAGTGAACATGCACTGAGACACTGACAGTTAATGTATATAGTGAACATGCACTGAGACACTGACAGTTAATGTATATAGTGAACATGCACTGAGACACTGACAGTTAATGTATATAGTGAACATGCACTGAGACACTGACAGTTAATGTATATAGTGAACATGCACTGAGACACTGACAGTTAATGTATATAGTGAACATGCACTGAGACACTGACAGTTAATGTATATAGTGAACATGCACTGAGACACTGACAGTTAATGTATATAGTGAACATGCACTGAGACACTGACAGTTAATGTATATAGTGAACATGCACTGAGACACTGACAGTTAATGTATATAGTGAACATGCACTGAGACACTGACAGTTAATGTATATAGTGAACATGCACTGAGACACTGACAGTTAATGTATATAGTGAACATGCACTGAGACACTGACAGTTAATGTATATAGTGAACATGCACTGAGACACTGACAGTTAATGTATATAGTGAACATGCAATGAGACACTGACAGTTAATGTATATAGTGAACATGCACTGAGACACTGACAGTTAATGTATATAGTGAACATGCACTGAGACACTGACAGTTAATGTATATAGTGAACATGCACTGAGACACTGACAGTTAATGTATATAGTGAACATGCACTGAGACACTGACAGTTAATGTATATAGTGAACATGCACTGAGACACTGACAGTTAATGTATATAGTGAACATGCAATGAGACACTGACAGTTAATGTATATAGTGAACATGCACTGAGACACTGACAGTTAATGTATATAGTGAACATGCACTGAGACACTGACAGTTAATGTATATAGTGAACATGCACTGAGACACTGACAGTTAATGTATATAGTGAACATGCACTGAGACACTGACAGTTAATGTATATAGTGAACATGCACTGAGACACTGACAGTTAATGTATATAGTGAACATGCACTGAGACACTGACAGTTAATGTATATAGTGAACATGCACTGAGACACTGACAGTTAATGTATATAGTGAACATGCAATGAGACACTGACAGTTAATGTATATAGTGAACATGCACTGAGACACTGACAGTTAATGTATATAGTGAACATGCACTGAGACACTGACAGTTAATGTATATAGTGAACATGCACTGAGACACTGACAGTTAATGTATATAGTGAACATGCACTGAGACACTGACAGTTAATGTATATAGTGAACATGCACTGAGACACTGACAGTTAATGTATATAGTGAACATGCACTGAGACACTGACAGTTAATGTATATAGTGAACATGCAATGAGACACTGACAGTTAATGTATATAGTGAACATGCACTGAGACACTGACAGTTAATGTATATAGTGAAACATGCACTGAGACACTGACAGTTAATGTATATAGTGAACATGCACTGAGACACTGACAGTTAATGTATATAGTGAACATGCACTGAGACACTGACAGTTAATGTATATAGTGAACATGCACTGAGACACTGACAGTTAATGTATATAGTGAACATGCACTGAGACACTGACAGTTAATGTATATAGTGAACATGCACTGAGACACTGACAGTTAATGTATATAGTGAACATGCACTGAGACACTGACAGTTAATGTATATAGTGAACATGCACTGAGACACTGACAGTTAATGTATATAGTGAACATGCAATGAGACACTGACAGTTAATGTATATAGTGAACATGCACTGAGACACTGACAGTTAATGTATATAGTGAACATGCACTGAGACACTGACAGTTAATGTATATAGTGAACATGCACTGAGACACTGACAGTTAATGTATATAGTGAACATGCACTGAGACACTGACAGTTAATGTATATAGTGAACATGCACTGAGACACTGACAGTTAATGTATATAGTGAACATGCACTGAGACACTGACAGTTAATGTATATAGTGAACATGCACTGAGACACTGACAGTTAATGTATATAGTGAACATGCACTGAGACACTGACAGTTAATGTATATAGTGAACATGCACTGAGACACTGACAGTTAATGTATATAGTGAACATGCACTGAGACACTGACAGTTAATGTATATAGTGAACATGCACTGAGACACTGACAGTTAATGTATATAGTGAACATGCACTGAGACACTGACAGTTAATGTATATAGTGAACATGCACTGAGACACTGACAGTTAATGTATATAGTGAACATGCACTGAGACACTGACAGTTAATGTATATAGTGAACATGCACTGAGACACTGACAGTTAATGTATATAGTGAACATGCACTGAGACACTGACAGTTAATGTATATAGTGAACATGCACTGAGACACTGACAGTTAATGTATATAGTGAACATGCACTGAGACACTGACAGTTAATGTATATAGTGAACATGCACTGAGACACTGACAGTTAATGTATATAGTGAACATGCACTGAGACACTGACAGTTAATGTATATAGTGAACATGCACTGAGACACTGACAGTTAATGTATATAGTGAACATGCACTGAGACACTGACAGTTAATGTATATAGTGAACATGCACTGAGACACTGACAGTTAATGTATATAGTGAACATGCACTGAGACACTGACAGTTAATGTATATAGTGAACATGCACTGAGACACTGACAGTTAATGTATATAGTGAACATGCACTGAGACACTGACAGTTAATGTATATAGTGAACATGCAATGAGACACTGACAGTTAATGTATATAGTGAACATGCAATGAGACACTGACAGTTAATGTATATAGTGAACATGCACTGAGACACTGACAGTTAATGTATATAGTGAACATGCACTGAGACACTGACAGTTAATGTATATAGTGAACATGCACTGAGACACTGACAGTTAATGTATATAGTGAACATGCACTGAGACACTGACAGTTAATGTATATAGTGAACATGCACTGAGACACTGACAGTTAATGTATATAGTGAACATGCACTGAGACACTGACAGTTAATGTATATAGTGAACATGCACTGAGACACTGACAGTTAATGTATATAGTGAACATGCACTGAGACACTGACAGTTAATGTATATAGTGAACATGCACTGAGACACTGACAGTTAATGTATATAGTGAACATGCACTGAGACACTGACAGTTAATGTATATAGTGAACATGCACTGAGACACTGACAGTTAATGTATATAGTGAACATGCACTGAGACACTGACAGTTAATGTATATAGTGAACATGCACTGAGACACTGACAGTTAATGTATATAGTGAACATGCACTGAGA
Organism: Cladorhizidae sp. MBARI D1340-BT2; assembly: GCA_028752905.1. NCBI lineage: Eukaryota > Metazoa > Porifera > Demospongiae > Poecilosclerida > Cladorhizidae > Cladorhizidae sp. MBARI D1340-BT2. The sequence continues at coordinate 6,281,227 of JAQNBH010000016.1, read as the reverse complement.
CACTGACAGTTAATGTATATAGTGAACATGCACTGAGACACTGACAGTTAATGTATATAGTGAACATGCACTGAGACACTGACAGTTAATGTATATAGTGAACATGCACTGAGACACTGACAGTTAATGTATATAGTGAACATGCACTGAGACACTGACAGTTAATGTATATAGTGAACATAGCAATGAGACACTGACAGTTAATGTATATAGTGAACATGCACTGAGACACTGACAGTTAATGTATATAGTGAACATGCACTGAGACACTGACAGTTAATGTATATAGTGAACATGCACTGAGACACTGACAGTTAATGTATATAGTGAACATGCACTGAGACACTGACAGTTAATGTATATAGTGAACATGCACTGAGACACTGACAGTTAATGTATATAGTGAACATGCACTGAGACACTGACAGTTAATGTATATAGTGAACATGCACTGAGACACTGACAGTTAATGTATATAGTGAACATGCACTGAGACACTGACAGTTAATGTATATAGTGAACATGCACTGAGACACTGACAGTTAATGTATATAGTGAACATGCACTGAGACACTGACAGTTAATGTATATAGTGAACATGCACTGAGACACTGACAGTTAATGTATATAGTGAACATGCACTGAGACACTGACAGTTAATGTATATAGTGAACATGCACTGAGACACTGACAGTTAATGTATATAGTGAACATGCACTGAGACACTGACAGTTAATGTATATAGTGAACATGCACTGAGACACTGACAGTTAATGTATATAGTGAACATGCACTGAGACACTGACAGTTAATGTATATAGTGAACATGCACTGAGACACTGACAGTTAATGTATATAGTGAACATGCACTGAGACACTGACAGTTAATGTATATAGTGAACATGCACTGAGACACTGACAGTTAATGTATATAGTGAACATGCACTGAGACACTGACAGTTAATGTATATAGTGAACATGCACTGAGACACTGACAGTTAATGTATATAGTGAACATGCACTGAGACACTGACAGTTAATGTATATAGTGAACATGCACTGAGACACTGACAGTTAATGTATATAGTGAACATGCACTGAGACACTGACAGTTAATGTATATAGTGAACATGCAATGAGACACTGACAGTTAATGTATATAGTGAACATGCAATGAGACACTGACAGTTAATGTATATAGTGAACATGCACTGAGACACTGACAGTTAATGTATATAGTGAACATGCACTGAGACACTGACAGTTAATGTATATAGTGAACATGCACTGAGACACTGACAGTTAATGTATATAGTGAACATGCACTGAGACACTGACAGTTAATGTATATAGTGAACATGCACTGAGACACTGACAGTTAATGTATATAGTGAACATGCACTGAGACACTGACAGTTAATGTATATAGTGAACATGCAATGAGACACTGACAGTTAATGTATATAGTGAACATGCACTGAGACACTGACAGTTAATGTATATAGTGAACATGCACTGAGACACTGACAGTTAATGTATATAGTGAACATGCACTGAGACACTGACAGTTAATGTATATAGTGAACATGCACTGAGACACTGACAGTTAATGTATATAGTGAACATGCACTGAGACACTGACAGTTAATGTATATAGTGAACATGCACTGAGACACTGACAGTTAATGTATATAGTGAACATGCACTGAGACACTGACAGTTAATGTATATAGTGAACATGCACTGAGACACTGACAGTTAATGTATATAGTGAACATGCACTGAGACACTGACAGTTAATGTATATAGTGAACATGCACTGAGACACTGACAGTTAATGTATATAGTGAACATGCACTGAGACACTGACAGTTAATGTATATAGTGAACATGCAATGAGACACTGACAGTTAATGTATATAGTGAACATGCAATGAGACACTGACAGTTAATGTATATAGTGAACATGCAATGAGACACTGACAGTTAATGTATATAGTGAACATGCAATGAGACACTGACAGTTAATGTATATAGTGAACATGCACTGAGACACTGACAGTTAATGTATATAGTGAACATGCGCTGAGACACTGACAATTAATGTATATAGTGAACATGCACTGAGACACTGACAGTTAATGTATATAGTGAACATGCACTGAGACACTGACAGTTAATGTATATAGTGAACATGCACTGAGACACTGACAGTTAATGTATATAGTGAACATGCAATGAGACACTGACAGTTAATGTATATAGTGAACATGCACTGAGACACTGACAGTTAATGTATATAGTGAACATGCACTGAGACACTGACAGTTAATGTATATAGTGAACATGCAATGAGACACTGACAGTTAATGTATATAGTGAACATGCACTGAGACACTGACAGTTAATGTATATAGTGAACATGCAATGAGACACTGACAGTTAATGTATATAGTGAACATGCACTGAGACACTGACAGTTAATGTATATAGTGAACATGCAATGAGACACTGACAGTTAATGTATATAGTGAACATGCACTGAGACACTGACAGTTAATGTATATAGTGAACATGCACTGAGACACTGACAGTTAATGTATATAGTGAACATGCACTGAGACACTGACAGTTAATGCATATAGTGAACATGCACTGAGGCACTGACAGTTAATGTATATAGTGAACATGCACTGAGACACTGACAGTTAATGTATATAGTGAACATGCACTGAGACACTGACAGTTAATGTATATAGTGAACATGCAATGAGACACTGACAGTTAATGTATATAGTGAACATGCAATGAGACAAGAAGAGGCAGTGGACATATCGAGAGAGGGGGAGTAGGAAAAGATAAGCTGATGAGATAAAGATTAATGAGGTGCCAGGAGAGTGTACACATAGCCACAAGCAAGTGTTGCCAGGAGAGTGTACACATAGCCACATGCAAGTGTTGCCAGGAGAGTGTACACATAGCCACATGTAAGTGTTGCCAGGAGAGTGTACACATAGCCACATGCAAGTGTTGCCAGGAGAGAGTGTACACATAGCCACATGCAAGTGTTGCCAGGAGAGAGTGTACACATAGCCACATGCAAGTGTTGCCAGGAGAGTGTACACATAGCCACATGCAAGTGTTGCCAGGAGAGAGTGTACACATAGCCACATGCAAGTGTTGCCAGGAGAGAGTGTACACATAGCCACATGCAAGTGTTGCCAGGAGAGTGTACAATAGCCACATGCAAGTGTTGCCAGGAGAGAGTGTACACATAGCCACATGCAAGTGTTGCCAGGAGAGAGTGTACACATAGCCACATGCAAGTGTTGCCAGGAGAGTGTACACATAGCCACATGCAAGTGTTGCCAGGAGAGAGTGTACACATAGCCACATGCAAGTGTTGCCAGGAGAGTGTACACATAGCCACATGCAAGTGTTGCCAGGAGAGAGTGTACACATAGACACATGCAAGTGTTGCCAGGAGAGTGTACACATAGCCACATGCAAGTGTTGCCAGGAGAGTGTACACATAGCCACATGCAAGTGTTGCCAGGAGAGTGTACACATAGCCACATGCAAGTGTTGCCAGGAGAGTGTACACATAGCCACATGCAAGTGTTGCCAGGAGAGTGTACACATAGCCACATGCAAGTGTTGCCAGGAGAGTGTACACATAGCCACATGCAAGTGTTGCCAGGAGAGTGTACACATAGCCACATGCAAGTGTTGCCAGGAGAGAGTGTACACATAGCCACATGCAAGTGTTGCCAGGAGAGAGTGTACACATAGCCACATGCAAGTGTTGCCAGGAGAGTGTACACATAGCCACATGCAAGTGTTGCCAGGAGAGTGTACACATAGCCACATGCAAGTGTTGCCAGGAGAGAGTGTACACATAGCCACATGCAAGTGTTGCCAGGAGAGAGTGTACACATAGCCACATGCAAGTGTTGCCAGGAGAGTGTACACATAGCCACATGCAAGTGTTGCCAGGAGAGTGTACACATAGCCACATGCAAGTGTTGCCAGGAGAGTGTACACATAGCCACATGCAAGTGTTGCCAGGAGAGTGTACACATAGCCACATGCAAGTGTTGCCAGGAGAGAGTGTACACATAGCCACATGCAAGTGTTGCCAGGAGAGTGTACACATAGCCACATGCAAGTGTTGCCAGGAGAGTGTACACATAGCCACATGCAAGTGTTGCCAGGAGAGAGTGTACACATAGCCACATGCAAGTGTTGCCAGGAGAGTGTACACATAGCCACATGCAAGTGTTGCCAGGAGAGAGTGTACACATAGCCACATGCAAGTGTTGCCAGGAGAGTGTACACATAGCCACATGCAAGTGTTGCCAGGAGAGTGTACACATAGCCACATGCAAGTGTTGCCAGGAGAGAGTGTACACATAGCCACATGCAAGTGTTGCCAGGAGAGAGTGTACACATAGCCACATGCAAGTGTTGCCAGGAGAGTGTACACATAGCCACATGCAAGTGTTGCCAGGAGAGTGTACACATAGCCACATGCAAGTGTTGCCAGGAGAGAGTGTACACATAGCCACATGCAAGTGTTGCCAGGAGAGTGTACACATAGCCACATGCAAGTGTTGCCAGGAGAGAGTGTACACATAGCCACAAGCAAGTGTTGCCAGGAGAGAGTGTACACATAGCCACATGCAAGTGTTGCCAGGAGAGTGTACACATAGCCACATGCAAGTGTTGCCAGGAGAGTGTACACATAGCCACATGCAAGTGTTGCCAGGAGAGTGTACACATAGCCACATGCAAGTGTTGCCAGGAGAGTGTACACATAGCCACATGCAAGTGTTGCCAGGAGAGTGTACACATAGCCACATGTAAGTGTTGCCAGGAGAGTGTACACATAGCCACATGCAAGTGTTGCCAGGAGAGAGTGTACACATAGCCACATGCAAGTGTTGCCAGGAGAGAGTGTACACATAGCCACATGCAAGTGTTGCCAGGAGAGTGTACACATAGCCACATGCAAGTGTTGCCAGGAGAGAGTGTACACATAGCCACATGCAAGTGTTGCCAGGAGAGTGTACACATAGCCACATGCAAGTGTTGCCAGGAGAGAGTGTACACATAGCCACATGCAAGTGTTGCCAGGAGAGAGTGTACACATAGCCACATGCAAGTGTTGCCAGGAGAGAGTGTACACATAGCCACATGCAAGTGTTGCCAGGAGAGTGTACACATAGCCACATGCAAGTGTTGCCAGGAGAGAGTGTACACATAGCCACATGCAAGTGTTGCCAGGAGAGAGTGTACACATAGCCACATGCAAGTGTTGCCAGGAGAGTGTACACATAGCCACATGCAAGTGTTGCCAGGAGAGTGTACACATAGCCACATGCAAGTGTTGCCAGGAGAGTGTACACATAGCCACATGCAAGTGTTGCCAGGAGAGTGTACACATAGCCACATGCAAGTGTTGCCAGGAGAGTGTACACATAGCCACATGCAAGTGTTGCCAGGAGAGTGTACACATAGCCACATGCAAGTGTTGCCAGGAGAGTGTACACATAGCCACATGCAAGTGTTGCCAGGAGAGTGTACACATAGCCACATGCAAGTGTTGCCAGGAGAGTGTACACATAGCCACATGTAAGTGTTGCCAGGAGAGTGTACACATAGCCACATGCAAGTGTTGCCAGGGGAGAGTGTACACATAGCCACATGCAAGTGTTGCCAGGAGAGTGTACACATAGCCACATGCAAGTGTTGCCAGGAGAGTGTACACATAGCCACATGCAAGTGTTGCCAGGAGAGAGTGTACACATAGCCACAAGCAAGTGTTGCCAGGAGAGAGTGTACACATAGCCACATGCAAGTGTTGCCAGGAGAGAGTGTACACATAGCCACATGCAAGTGTTGCCAGGAGAGAGTGTACACATAGCCACATGCAAGTGCTGCCAGGAGAGTGTACACATAGCCACATGCAAGTGTTGCCAGGAGAGAGTGTACACATAGCCACATGCAAGTGTTGCCAGGAGAGTGTACACATAGCCACATGCAAGTGTTGCCAGGAGAGAGTGTACACATAGCCACATGCAAGTGTTGCCAGGAGAGAGTGTACACATAGCCACATGCAAGTGTTGCCAGGAGAGTGTACACATAGCCACATGCAAGTGTTGCCAGGAGAGTGTACACATAGCCACATGCAAGTGTTGCCAGGAGAGAGTGTACACATAGCCACATGCAAGTGTTGCCAGGAGAGTGTACACATAGCCACATGCAAGTGTTGCCAGGAGAGTGTACACATAGCCACATGCAAGTGTTGCCAGGAGAGTGTACACATAGCCACATGCAAGTGTTGCCAGGAGAGTGTACACATAGCCACATGCAAGTGTTGCCAGGAGAGTGTACACATAGCCACATGTAAGTGTTGCCAGGAGAGTGTACACATAGCCACATGCAAGTGTTGCCAGGAGAGTGTACACATAGCCACATGCAAGTGTTGCCAGGAGAGAGTGTACACATAGCCACATGCAAGTGTTGCCAGGAGAGTGTACACATAGCCACATGCAAGTGTTGCCAGGAGAGTGTACACATAGCCACATGCAAGTGTTGCCAGGAGAGTGTACACATAGCCACATGCAAGTGTTGCCAGGAGAGTGTACACATAGCCACATGCAAGTGTTGCCAGGAGAGAGTGTACACATAGCCACATGCAAGTGTTGCCAGGAGAGAGTGTACACACTGCTGAGACCATAGACCGTTCTAATATTAGATCGTTACCAAAAGCTTGAGGAATAATTATAAATCAATATCATCATAAGCTTGACAACGACTAAACCACAGAATAATAATGTTGTATATATTTTACAAGTTAAAAATCTGACTGACAGCAGGCACCCACTCGCAGCAGCAGTCACCTCAGGGTAGGGCAAGGCATGCAGCAGTTCAGTGAGGATCATCTGGCTGACAGCTCCCTACCCTTATCTCATCAGCTAGTAGACAAGAATAAGTCTTGCCTGCTTGGCCAAAAATTAGAAAAAAGATGGCTGCTTGCTAAATACATTAGAGTGCCAGCAGCAGGCCAAAGTTTGTAGGAAAGGTTCTTCCAACTGTACATGTGTACATATACTATGAAGCACAGATTTCCCCAAGTAGGCATGCATACATTTGTACTCACCTTCTCCCTGGTGATGGTGACCAGCTTGGTGATACCATTATTTTTAGTTGGCACAACCTTCACTAGTGTGGCATCTTCCACCCTGGTTACCTAGACAAACAGATACCATATATTTTCTTTTTAATACACACCACCAAAGAATACACATGTAAATTTTTGCACCCTTGCAAACAGTAGACTTGTTGGTGAGCAGGGTAATGCTCGTTGGTGTGTAGTCCTACCTGTACTGTCATGCTAGTTGTTATGTAGTCCTACCTGTACTGTTATGCTAGTTGTTGTGTAGTCCTGCCTGTACTGTCATGCTAGTTGTTGTGTAGTCTGCCATGCTCGTTGGTGTGTAGTCCTGCCTGTACTGTCATGCTAGTTGTTGTGTAGTCCTACCTGTACTGTCATGCTAGTTGTTGTGTAGTCCTACCTGTACTGTCATGCTAGTTGGTGTGTAGTCTTGCCTGTACTGTCATGCTAGTTGTTGTGTAGTCCTACCTGTACTGTCATGCTAGTTGGTGTGTGTTCCCACCTGTACTGTCATGCTAGTTGGTGTGTAGTCCTACCTGTACTATCATGCTAGTTGTTGTGTAGTCCTGCCTGTACTGTTATGCTGGTTGGTGTGTAGTCGTGCCTGTACTGTCATGCTAGTTGGTGTGTAGTCCTACCTGTACTGTCATGCTACAGTAGTTGGTGTGTTGTCCTACCTGTACTGCCATGCTAGTTGGTGTGTAGTCCTGCCTGTAATCATGCTAGTTGGTGTGTATGTGATCTAACTCTTTCACGGCTGAGAATTATTAAAAAATTGTCCCACATGAACAAAAAAAATTATATTAATTCACAGGATCACCGAACTCCATAGCAACCATATACCATGTCCTCGTACTGGGTTAGACGCACATCGTGGTAATGATTAGTTGTCATAGAACCTAACCACGATGTTATTGTAACTAACCAAACTGACAATTGTAATAATGATAGAAATTTCATACTATGAACCATGATGATTATTATGTTGTTCTACCCCTTTTAGCCTAGCTACAGTTTGGGGAACCATGCCAGAGACAACCATATGCATATTTGACCTAGATAAATTATATTCATGAACATTGATGATGTTACAGCACGATAATATATTTTTATACTACAAGCCAGACAAACAAGCAACACATTCTAAGAAATAGTTCAGTTTCAAAGACCTAGGAAGTGTAATCCACCAGTGTATGTATGCTAAGAATAAAAACAATTTCTTTCCTCTGTAACACAGAGAAATACTTTGCAATGCCTACAATGCATTTTTGTCTCATGCCGATTGGTAATTCCACGCTTCCTATCAATTGCTGAGCACACCACACACCTCCTGGAGTTGACTGCATGCTGTGGCCAGTGTCCCAGAGAAGTGTTCAGTCTGTCCAGCCGATCATACTCAGCAGAGCGTGGACGACAAGCACGCTGCCAGGAACAAAAAGTTCCAACTAACTCTCTGGCTAACTGCAACCTGACAGCAAGGTAATCCCTCTTCCTTGATCCTGTACTTTGGACATAAGAGTACAGCATGTAGCTGTATACACTGACTGCCTACCTGGGATAGTCTATACTCCACTAACTTTTTTTTAGCCCTGACCTGTGCCCTAGCCTAGAACTACACTTACTGTCAGAGCTTTCTTCCTCGCTGGTATCCTCCTCATCAGCCATAAACTCAGAGAGAATCGGAACATTGGCCTCTCTAGAATGTTGGTCAGGCGCTACCACTTTTCCCAATGACAGTACTGTCTTTTGTTGTTCAATGCTGTGTCCAAGGTATGAACGGATGCCTTCTCCTTCTTCATCGCTAGTTTCTTCCTCAGACATGCCGAAATTATCATCTATAAACTCGGGAAAGAACATCGTCTAAACTTAGTCGAGCCGACATCGCGTATGGATCGCACTCCGAGTGAACGGTCTGAATTAGTAGGCTTGGCTAGCTTGGTTACCAGAATTCAAACTATCCAATTCTTTGCACATGCGTAGAGGAAGGATTTAGCTCTCTTAATATGTGCGTAGTTTGTTATACAACTCAACGATCGATTTGTTATGAATATTCAAAATGCGCGGACGTAAATATATGCTTACGGCCATTAAAGAGTTAATGGGGCATAACAGTCTCACGGAAGGGGGGGGGGGGAAGGTGTGTGTGCACCAACTAGCCATGAATGGAAGACTATCAACAAGCATAATATAAGCAACAACTGACACCGGACAAAATGGCAGTCTCACAATAAAATAACGTAACCATGTGTAGTAACATGGGGCAGGAGCTTGTGCAAGCTCGCCAAGAATTCCTGGGAATAGCATCAACAAAACTGAGTGTGGAGTTTTAGCACACTACCCTTTGAGAAAAAGAGGTGGTTCCATGAAGTCATATTCACAGTACACCATGCATCAATGCTGGATTCTATCAGTCTCATCGCAAAATAAATGCGAGATCAGTATACTGTGGATGAACCTTTACTCTTAGTGTCTTGCATCACATGATCTATCATGTACTTAGTGCCATGCATCACATGACCTAATATGCACTTAGTTTTATGCATCACATGATCTAACATACACTTAGTGAATATGCACTTAGTGTTATGCATCACGTGACCTAACATACACTTAGTGGCATGCATCACATGACCTAACATACACTTAGTGTAATGCATCACATGACCTAACATAAACTTGGTGTGTCATGCATCACATGACCTAACTTACACTTAGTGTAATGCATCATATGACCTAACAACCACTGTAAACAGTTCTAAAGGGACATTACCACATCATGCAAAGTTGTGTGACATCCCCAGAGGAAGGGGAAAAGAGTCGTTTTGGACATTTGGACAGGAGGGAGAGAAGGCCAGACCATGACTTTTCTCTACCCTCAATTAAATCTCAATTGTCATCCATCGACTAACATTTCTTCTGCAAGCTCCTAGAATATCACACACTGCCCAGCTACACATACACCAGCCACGCATATTCTTGCACACACCGCCCAGCTACACATAGTCCTGCACACTCAGCTAACATACACTTGCACACACCACCCAGCTACACATAGTCCTGCACACTCAGCCAATATACACTTGCACACACCACCCAGCTACACATAGTCCTGCACACTCAGCTAACATACACTTGCACACACCGCCCAGCTACACATAGTCCTGCACACTCAGCTAACATACACTTGCACACACCGCCCAGCTACACATAGTCCTGCACACTCAGCTAACATACACTTGCACACACCACCCAGCTACACATAGTCCTGCACACTCAGCTAACATACACTTGCACACACCGCCCAACTACTGCACACTCAGCCAACATACACTTGCACACACCACCCAGCTACACATAGTCCTGCACACTCAGCTAATATACACTTGCACACACCGCCCAGCTACACATAGTCCTGCACACTCAGCTAACATACACTTGCACACACCGCCCAACTACTGCACACTCAGCCAACATACACTTGCACACACCACCCAGCTACACATAGTCCTGCACACTCAGCTAATATACACTTGCACACACCGCCCAGCTACACATAGTCCTGCACACTCAGCTAATATACACTTGCACACACCGCCCAGCTACACATAGTCCTGCACACTCAGCTAACATACACTTGCACACACCGCCCAACTACACATAGTCCTGCACACTCAGCTAACATACACTTGCACACACCGCCCAACTACTGCACACTCAGCCAACATACACTTGCACACACCACCCAGCTACACATAGTCCTGCACACTCAGCTAATATACACTTGCACACACCGCCCAACTACACATAGTCCTGCACACTCAGCTAACATACACTTGCACACACCGCCCAGCTACACAGTCCTGCACACTCAGCTAACATACACTTGCACACACCGCCCAGTTACACATATCGCATCCTCATTGTACTACACCAAGTGCATCACCTAGTAGCCCAGATGATGCCCCCACCCCCCCATCCCTTCCCCCTAACCTCGCGAACCAGTCTCCTATGCATGCACACACAGTTTGCCACAGCACTTTATGCTCGTGCACAAATTAAAAAATACGCTGATACAAGATACAAATTGTGTACATTTATCTAAGGATGCTGACTAGGCAAGAACAAAACACTGGCATTTAATCCAACTCTCTTTCACCACATGTGTGTGCATAAGAGTGCCCTCCACACACGACAGTCTGTATAACCCTCATTACACCCTGCCTACCATCCTCTTAACCACACCCTACATATCATAGACTCTTACTCACACCCTACCTACCATAGGTATAACCCTCTTAGTCACACCCCACCTACCGTCAAGCATGTCAGCTTGCAGGAAATTTTCACAGACCAGACACAGAATAGACAGGTGACTATATTGAGGGTACCAACGACAGCACAGCATATGAAGAATCCTTCCAGTTGCTCCAAGAATCCATAGACCCACAACCATCCACAGATGAGCAGAATGTATACGAACACAAAGGGTAGGACGTAGCCATGGAAGACGAGGGGCAGAACCTTGTGATAAGTGACTTGTTGCACATTCTCACTCATTGGCGACGTCTTGTCCTGCTTAGAAAACAGCATTCTTAGTATAATCTCAAATACTACAAGCTGACGGAACTCTTAGGCATCCTAACTTATTGCGGTCGCAGGTAAGCCGTGTAACCGTAGAACGGTAATAAGCCAGACGGGTACCGAGATCCAGAATTTTTTAATTCTATTTAATACCTACCAGTGAACGTCGCCCTGAGCAATCGATGATGATGGTGAAAATGATGATGGTGAAAATAATGATGGTTCTTTTTATCATCATTTAGTTATTTTTTAGATATGCTGAGCCTGTTAAGGCCACCACATATAGTACAGCACTGTCACAGTGAAACTTAATATAACAATGAATTCTCAATGAACTCTCAGTTGACTAATGATATATATATATATATATAATAACATTAAAATCACAATTTTTATTCACTCGATGTTTCGACTAGATGCTCTAGTCTTCATCAGGAATAATGATCAATAGCTTGGAGTCCTGCTGTTCAAGAGGGGGGAGGGGAGGGGACCAAAGATCATTCATCAGTTTGCCGTACAACAGTTCATTTCTCCTCTGCCACCACTTCTCTACCCAATACATAACAAACTCACCTATCTCCTTCATCACTGCATCACACTCCCTCCACACCTTTCCCCAACAACAATGCCACCTTTCCATCCTTACCTCCTACTCTTCTATATTCATCCACTCAATGTTCAGCCTCTGCAGTTCTGCACACTCACCCACCAATACCAGCCAATCCCTCTCAAATTCTCTGCACACCACCAAGAAATATCCCACATCTTCCCCTTCTACATGCTAAATCTCTCATCCCTAATTATTCCACATCTCTCCTTATCCTCTTAACAACCAAGCTGATGCAGTCCTCGGTCTAAATTGCAACCTCATACCTTCCTGATCATGCATGGACCTCACATACCTCTCTACCCCCTGCACCATTCTTTGCCAATTTATACAACTTCAGCTACTCTTGCTGTTTACTTCCTCCTTCCGATCCTTCTCATTTCTCACCTTCCACTTACATACTGACCCAACCTCGTTGTTTAGCTCATATTTCCTCTTGAAGATCTTATATTCTTCCCACCATCCGATTCCACCATCCTCTCTTAGTTTATATACAACTATTTTTTGCCTGTTCCATAACCTTCAATCTCTTACTAAACAAAACCTTCATCTCTTCCTTCCTCTCCTCTAGCCTACTCCATCCAATATCTCCCCATATTGCCACTCAAGCTACTGTATTACTTGCTCCCAACAACCTCCTACACTCTCATCTGTGCTGACCAACTTCTTGCAAGCATTATGTCCTCCTATCCACCACACTTTGGCTGCATATTCCAAACTAGGTCTCACTGGAAGCTCCCATTCTCTGTCTACTTCCACCCGCCCATCCACTCTACTCATCTATGTCCCCTTTCTACCCCACTCTACTGTCTTTTTTGCCACCTCTAATGGAACATTACCCCTTAACTTAGTATCAAACCATAGTCCCAAGTACTTGAATTCTTCGACCTCGTCCAATACCTCCTTACAAATTCTCCAATTCACTCCTGTTTCCTTCTTCCCTGCTACCATTACCTTACTCTTCTTACTATTAAACTTCATCTTCCACCTTAACACATGTCTGTACCACATCCAACATAGCTTACAGCTCCACCCCCGAGTCTGCCCCAAAGAACATCATCTGCATACATAAGTGTTCCACACCAAGAGCCTTCCACCTTGACTCCTACCTCAGCTCTCTCCAACTCCTCTGCCATTCCCATCAATATATATTGAAAAGAAGTAGAGACAAAGGGCATCCCTGCCTAAGTCCTCTCCACAGCCAGCCACCTCAACCTCCACCGTCGTCTCCACCCCACTATACAATCCTACACATATCCTCACAAGCTTCTCCTCTGCTCCATATTGCCTCAACTTGTGCCACACTCCCTCCCTCCACACCCTGTCATATGCCTTGCTTGTGTCCTCTTTTTCAATTCCCAAACATCTCTTAACACCTACCATTAGTCCGAACATTTTTTGTTATTTTGTTATCATCATTGTCACCTCATCATCGTCATCATCATCATAATCATCATCATCATCATCATCATCACCATCATCATCACCATCACCATCATCACCATCACCCATCCTCCTCCTCCTCCTCCTCCTCCTCCTCCTCCTCCTCATCATCATCATCATCATCATCATCATCATCATCATCATCATTATCATCACCATCACCATCATCACCATCATCATCATCACCATCACCATCATCATCGTCACATAACATTATTTAGGCGAGTATGAACTCAGGTGGCCATTTTGGCATCAGCATAGGATAACATACCAAAACACCAGAAACATTTTGAAGTTGGTGCTTCTAGTGAATTTGGTGAATCTGCCTTTCTGAGGCTTTCGTCTCGTTTTCTTCTAAAAATGTCATAGCCAGGGATAGCAGTGGCACTCCAGTATATTTTGACACCTACTGCAAAATGACAAATGGTAGCCCCTAACCACCTACCCCCTGCCCCTCCCCTATATACAAAAAGTAACAACAACAAAAAAAATACCAAAGCTTATACTGACAATAAAACTCACACCTTGAAGCCTCTTAGCTTGAATTCTTGCTAAGGTAGTAAACCAGCAACAAAAAAATGAAACAAAAAAAAATGTTAAAAAACAACCCCTTTAAATAGATCTTCAGGATCTCAGGGGTTCAGGAAGGCAGCTTTTAGAGTGGTGAAGCACGGAGTGATGTGTGACTTTCACAATTAACAAGTTCTTGGTTGTTAACTATGTTGATAGAAAAGAGATAACTCGATACAAATGACATTAACAATTAGTCAGTTGGTTGATAAGAAGTTTCCAAAGAGAGCCTAATGATAACTGGACTATTTCACAAATTTACTTCCAGTGTCAGCATATCTGTATGATATTTGTGTATGTGCAGTCCATGACATTGTTTAGTCTGGTTTGGTACATGGTATCTCTCAAGTATCAAGCAAACTAGTGTGCATGCTTCTAAACTAAAAGCAGACTTTTGAGCTGGAGCAAGTTTTCGTAAGTAACAGATAATATAACAGCTGACTCGTACAGAATATTAGTGGAGAGAATTCCAAGCTGCATGCTAAACTTCCCATAACTGAAGTCTTCCATAACACAAACTGGATATGATCCTTTTTAGTGGTTTCGGGAGAAGAGTTTCAAGATTAGATATATTTTTTTTAATGCTAAGTCAAGAGCTTCCTAATATATATTCTCTGTAATAATCTTTGACTATGTCATGAAAGTCGCCTAATCTGCTTCTTCATATCGCCTAGGTCGTTTTCTCTCATGCTCAAGATCATCTGCCATATCAATGGCTCTTTTCCAAAGTAAGCTACCTTTTGGCTTTCTGCTGCTAATATAGAAGGTAGGATAAAAACTATATTCTGCAAAGCATCGACTTTTACATTGTAGTATGCAATACGAGCATACCACGATTACTTTCAGGTATTTAAGAATGACCATAACATAACATAGCTCTCGGCTCTTTTTTGCTGAAGGTGGCAGTCCTCCTCATGATCCAAACATGGATGATGCCCTGTCATAATATTGTCACCTGATCTGTTAATGGACCTCTGCAAGTTGGGAATTTTAGCTACTAGAACTGTAGCCCAAGTGGAGTCCACCAGGTAGAGACAAATAAACTCTTCATGACTTTCAAAGACAGCAGGTTACAACCTACGCATGGTGTGAAACATTCGTTGTCTCGTCAATCATAACAGTCCGAAAGCTGAATGAATATCTTCTACAACTTGGCGAAGAACCTGTAGACCCTTGGTCTTGAGTTTTTTGTTCTGCATGTCAGGAAATGCAGTTTTCATTTCTATTAACCAACATAATATGATTCTGGTATCATCTTTGACCATTAACTTCATAAGCTGTTTAAAGTTTGAGCTAATCTTATCTCCATGGCACCCTCTAAGTGGTAGATGTTGCCTGTGACAGAAATCATATTTGAAATAACCTTTGGCACTGTTGCCCATCGCAGTGCATACAATGCATCCGCAACCTTCACTGATAAGGGAGGCTGTCCTGGGACACGACCTACTGCCAACTATCTTTCATGATTGGTCACCCACACACTGATGAATATAATTATACCAGTAATCATAACCCACTGTAATAGCGAGCCATGCGCATGCATGTAATTTATAAACAGATAAGTAACTAGATATTTCTAGAGACGGTCATCGACACACAGACACACCGTTATTGTAAGTCATAATAATGAGTTAATCTCTCTCAATACAGACGAGGTTGAGGAGGCATAGGCTGACCCCAACTGGTGGCACACTATCAATCCGAACCCCCAGTTTGGTTGTAGACTCACGAGGAGATGTCCTGCGACAGTGGTGGCGTAACCATCAGCAACATTTGCTGATGAGGATGGTGGTGTAACCATCAGCAACATTCACTGATGAGGATGGCGGCATAACCATCAGCAACGTTCACTGATGAGGTGGTGGTGTAACCGTCAACATTCACTGATGAGATGGGGGTGTAACCATCGGCAACATTCACTGATGAGGATGGCCGTGTAATCATCGGCAACATTCACTGATGAGGTGGCAGTGTAACCATCAGCAACATTCAATTGATGAGGGTAGCGGTGTAACCATCAGCAACATTCACTGATGAGGAGGCGGTGTAACCATCAGCAACATTCGCTGATGAGTGTGGCGGTGTAACCATCAGCAACATTTGCTGATGAGGTGGCAGTGTAACCATCAGCAACATTCACTGATGAGGAGATGGCAGTGTAACCATCAGCAACATTCGCTGATGAGGGCGGCGTTGTGCTTGATGCATGATGTTGATTTTTATGTCAAATATATATGAATATTTTAATTAATTTTTTTTAAATATTATTATTATACAATAATAACAATAACAAAAGCAACAACGTCAAGGAGGTGGAGATGGACCCAGGGTGCCCGAAACTGCTGCAGCATCCCTCCTCTGTAATCGCCACAGACAGATGTTTGACTTGACCTCCTGGAGTTGAAATCTCTGGTAGATGCACGTAACTTTCTCCCCAATTCCTTCATAAAAGATCGTGCCTCAGATCCCAACACACCAAATGTCTTCACTGCAAAGGAAATGACTGCTCTCAAGGTGTGCATATTTGGTCTTCTTCAATTTCTCTGCATGCTTAGCCACCAAGCCCACTCTGCCGGTAAGCTAAAAATCTGACTTTGCCAATCACTGATGCTTCCAAGATTGCTTGCTTGAGCACATGTGAAGCATCCTCATTCTCAAGGTAATGTAGCCAAGATCATTTTTCTACCATGAATGTTGGAAAGATTCCTAATGAAGTTGACAATCTCGATTGCTCCATCCATGGTTTCTTCTAGGGTTTTATTCTGTTTCTGGAAGTCCATCTAACAGGAACTATTCTTTGCCATTTCGCTTTTGAAAAAGGGTGGCATAAAGGCAGCCAGCGATAGCAACAAAACATGGAAAGTGTTCTCAATGAACTCTCAGTTGACATAATAACATTACAATAACCTTGTCAATAATCAACTTGAAATTGTATTCCTGATGAAGGATAGAGCATCTAATCGAAACGTCGAGAGAATATAATGATTATTGAGAAGGTTATTGTAATGGAATGTGTTAATAAGTGTAGTGCACAGCAAGAAAGCAAGATTAAAAAGATCTGGTAGCTCACACTTGGTGCAGTCTTCCTCTGCTCAACTATAATATACACAAACAAACAAATATTAAGCAAACAACAGAAAGCAAACAACAGAAAGGTAAGTTTGTATATACCCATGTAGACTACAACTACTTGCATGACACTTTATCATATACACCAATATTGTACTGCTCATCAGTACTATATATACATATTATATTGCCCATCAATACATAAATGGCAAAGGCTCACCTAGTCTACATGAGTACAGTTTTGTTTCTTTAAAAGGTCAATCCAATAAAGTTGGTTTCCCCCCTTGTTTCTCCCCCTACCCCTAACTAATAATTACAACAAAGCCCTCTATTATATAAAGACAGTTTTTAATCAAAAATGTTCCATACAAATTTAAAATAGTCATGATTGTCCTGAATGTTAGCCCAGGACTATCATGGCCTCAAGTATTATATGCATCCATCGCTTTGTTCCTGTCTAGTTAGCATTTAGGAGTTTGCTGATTTCGGTGTAGAGATTGCATCACTAGTACACATTGCCATCAGTGCATATGGACACACAATCTTTATTATTATTTACTTACAATTAGAAGGGAAAGTTGAGAGAAGTAAGTTAGTGTACACAACAGAGAGAGAATATGACTACACAAACAGAAAACAAGCAGTATTAAAGTCCTATGATCCTTAACAGAACTGTGCCCATAATAAGCATTGAACCCTAAATGACTATAAGAAACCATAGAACATGGAAAGACATGACAAATAAAAGGAGACTCAGAGTTATAAACTCTTTAAAGAAAGGAGATTGATTAAGTGGTGGATTTGTTGAATAAGCTAAGAAGACCTGCAATGCAATATAAGATAACAGTGTGACAGTATCTAGGCAGAGACCAGATCGTTCTGATAATATTATTAAAAGAGGTTTGGAGAGAATTAATCTTCTTGCAACCAATGATCCACAATCCAGCTCCATACAATAAAAGGCATCTAACAATTTGTCGTGACTTCAGGGATACAGAATGAGAAAGTCTCAAGCATGGAGTTTGCCTTTTTAATCATGCTGTTAAAAATGGCTTGTACATGGCCTAAGTCATCGAGGTTAGCTAGTGGAATATCTGTGTCCAAGATGGACCACAGACTTATTGAAAGAAAGATAGCCTCTTCAAAAAAACAAAGGCATCTGATGGCTGTGGCAGGGACTTTTATTATTATTATTATTATTATGAACTTTACAGCCATGTTGACAGGTGTGAAATGTGTGTGAGTGATATTGGAAATAATGATTGCTGAAGGTCAATGAACCAAGAACTGGTGAAGCCTGAAAATGAAGAAAAGAAAAAGTAAAAGGAACAATACAGAGTTAATCAGAGTTAATCAGGGGTCCTATTAATATTGATCATATGGCATGGTGCGCAAGGACAAAGATAGTGAAAAGTGCATGTGTCGGCTGGGTCAAAGTGATTTAGGAAATAATGCCATAAGTACGGTACCAGTTGTTTCTTGATAGATAATAGTGATTGTGAAATGTCAATAGGAGGCAGTGCATTCCATAGTAGTACAATGCGGTTGAAGTAGAAATGTCTACTGTTGGAGGAGCGAGTGAATTTGTAGTTTAATTTGTGAAGTGAAGATGACCGAGTAGGGTTGGTAGAGAATGATATGTATTTTTGTATGTCAAAGTTGCTCGAACGATCCTTTAACGATTTTACAAGGAAGAGGATGTCTTGCAGTTCGAACCAGTACATCAGTGGTAGTAAGTTTAAGGTAATGAGTCTGGATTTGTAGTCTGATGTGTGATCATTCAAAATGTATTTTGTAGTTCGACGTTGGACCTTTTCCAGCAGAGAGATGTCCTTTAAAAGGCGAGGTCTCCAAAGCTGAGAGCAATAGGTTATTTTAGACCTTATCAATGAGATGTATAGGGATTTTTTTACAACTGTAGAAGATGAGGATTGGAAGGTTCTCCTTATCAGGTTAAGAGCAAAATAAGCGTTTCTGCATATTTTGGAAATATGTTCTGACCAGGAGAGGTTGCATGTGGTGAAGATTCCTAGATCTCTCTGACCATCAGTGTGAGGAATGACAGTTCCATTTACACTGTAAGTGTGGGGATCCTTTTTGGTTAGCGAGATTCTCATTGCAGAGCATTTAGATTCATTCAATTGTAGATTCCATTTCTTACACCAGCATGTTATGGTTGTTAAGTCAATCTGCAATAAATTATAGTCTTCGGGAGAGGAGATTGATTTGACAAGTTTGATGTCGTCGGCAAACATGTAGGATGATGAGAAACTAATAGCTGCTGGTATGTCGTTTACATACACCAGGAATAAAAGTGGCCCCAGCTAAAACAGATCACCTGTGACTTGCAGACATTAAAAAGGAGATCAGAAGAGTAGGCAAAGTCATCACAAATTGAAAGCTGATATCGAAGAGCAGCAGGAGAAGGTGAAAGGATAACAATGTCTGGCAACATACTCAGAGTGGCATAGTAACGCCCAAGGTGACGTCTAATGCCAGTGGCAGAGAAAATTGAAGACAGTACTCCTTCCTAGCGCACTCCATTAGCTAATTGCAGACAGTACAAGTCAGAAAATGACGAATTCCGATAGATTGAGACCTGTATTATACACAATGGCAATGGTTGTTTTCACGTAGCTGGCGTCCAGGAAGAATGCAATCTCTTGTGCACGTACGCCACCCGCTAAATTAATTTCACGCCTTTTGAGCGCGCAATTATTTTTTGCCGCGCGCGCATAACCGCTAGCTAGTGAGCCACCAGAAGGTGTCAAACTAATGGAGTTCGCAATTTCTTGACGACTATACTTCTCTTACGTGCAGGGCAATTTCTTGACGACTATACTTCTCCTACGTGCAGGGCAATTTCTTGATGACTCTACTTCTCCTACGTGCAGGGCAATTTCTTGACGACTATACTTCTCCTACGTGCAGGGCAATTTCTTGACGACTATACTTCTCCTACGTGCAGGAAGTTCCGGAAGTAGACCACTGGCTGGTCAAGTTTAAGTACGATGAATTACAATGTGAGTTCCTTTCCTCCTGCTATATCTAGCAAACAACATAGCCAGCTATCCCAATGCACAGACATGTACAGTAGATGCAGCACTCCTGCTCAAAAACTAGCAAACCATATCTCATAACTATCGTATGCACTGCAGTTTCTGTAGCTAGGGTGTAAGCTAGTGAATATGTAGATTTGACTGCAATTTACAAGGAATGGTGAAATAGGTCAAAACTTATAAAACAGTCTGACAAATGTATACAACTTGTGGAATCTTCTCCCTGAATAGAGCAGCATCCAGACCAGTGTAGAGTATAAGCATATTAGCTAGTAGCTGAACCTTATCAAACCCCCCAGTGACCATTTGGCAGTAAAGTGTGGGTGGAACCTCCAGACTGGCGAAACAGTAGTTCGCCTAACGTGGGTTACAGACACAAGAACAGTAATCAAGAACTGGAACAAGTTGGGTAGAATGTTGTAGAGGTATACAAGGCACTTTGCAGTCAGCCGATGAAGATCATACGCAAGAAACTGGGTAATAATTTACTTTATACGGTGAGTGTTCCGGCCACTATATAGGTCACCTTATGTGGTCACACCCGAGATTAAAACTGAACTTTGTCATTAAAATAAAGCGAATACTGTTTTGTGATAGGGTATTATGTTGCGAGTCATTTCCTGCACAGATCAAGAAGAGGCTTGGTGAGGGCCCCCAGGGAGCTGTCTACTTGGTGGAGAACAGTGCCACTCAAGAACTCTGTGTCATGAAGAAGGTACTGGCTCTTCTATACGTTGCAAGCCCACAAATTGAATTACACTGTTTGCCTGGTTTATTAGGTGGAGTGCAGAGATGAACCAGAAGCTAATGAAGCCTTCAAGGAGGTGTATGCTGCTGTAAGTTTGATGTTTCCATGGCACTACACCCAATAATGAATATCATTATAACAATCGGCCCACATGCATTAATTTTGTGTGTATGCGGATGGGTTTTATTCATTGTTGTTGCTTGTATATTATCTCTCTATCTATCTTATATATAATTGATTATTATTACTGCAAAGTAGGATTGCTCCGAATTGTTTCGCAGAATAATTTTCGAGCAATTGCATTTGTCCACGGCAAGCGATAGAGAGACATGACTTGGCAAGAACCTAGCCCTAAACTGTCGTCTGCTGGTGTATGGCTTCAATGAAACCCTTAACCATACTTGACTAGTAATGAATGCTGGGCATTGAGTTGAGAGCAAAGAAAACGAAAAAAACTAGTGCATGTTGGTGACCGGAGACCGGAGTAACCGTGTCCATCATCCTTTCCTCTCATAGCCAGTTCTCACCTGCCTGGGGGGGGGGGGGGGGGGGTTATTAGGGCTTGGTTTGTTGCCATTTCAGGCTGGCTTGTTCTGCTATCTGGTAAGGGGGTGCATTGGGTAGTAACCATGCACCCCTTTCTCACACTTGAGTGCAACACAGCCAGACCGGTCCAGCTTTAAGTATGCTGCCGGGTGTTCTCTCAATCGGTCTTTTCGCGATGACGACCATTTCCGATTTATGTAAGCCTAGGATGTGTGACCCATTCGTATTTATGATGAGTGAACATACGGTGAATACACAGATACTTAATACTCCCCACTGAGGGCTTGCTTCACTCGCCAATTATTGTACTAAATAATTTGAGGGCACATTTTCCCATCAAATCCTTGAAAGTGTCGAATATTCAGCTTAAAAAAAGAGAGAAAAAAAGCGATGCAATGTATGTGGTATTTTCTTAGGTAAGCCTCAAAAGGCTTCTAATTAGTAAATGCACATTTGAGTATATAGTAAGCCCCAGCTAGATACACTGTTTACACAAATCTAATTTTGTGTTGGAATTCAAAATAGTTAGTGCACAAGGTTTATCCCACAAACACTTGTGAAGCAGTGGCATTGTTGCAAAATAAAAAAGTGTTCATAGGCCACATGCACCCTCACTTGTGATAGGACACATGCACCCGCGCTTGTGATAGGCTACATGCACCTGTGATAGGTCACATGCACCTGCACTTGTGATAGGTCACATGCACCCGCACTTGTGATACAGTGTAGGTCACATACACCTGCGCTTGTGATAGGTCACATGCACCTGCACTTGTGATAGGCCACATGCACCTGCACTTGTGATAGGCCACATGCACCTGCACTTGTGATAGGCCACTTGCACCCGCACTTGTGATAGGGCACATGCACTTGCACTTGTGATAGGCCACATGCACCCGCACTTGTGATAGGCCACATGCACCTACCCGCACTTGTGATAGGTCACATGTACCTGCACTTGTGATAGGCCACATGCACCTACCCGCACTTGTGATAGGTCACATGCACCTGCACTTGTGATAGGCCACATGCACCCGCACTTGTGATAGGCCACTTGCACCTGCGCTTGTGATAGGCCACTTGCACCTGCACTTGTGATAGGCCACATGCACCTACCCGCACTTGTGATAGGTCACATGCACCTGCACTTGTGATAGGCCACATGCACCTACCCGCACTTGTGATAGGTCACATGCACCTGCACTTGTGATAGGCCACATGCATCCGCACTTGTGATAGACCACATGTACCTACCCGCACTTGTGATAGGCCACATGCACCTGCACTTGTGATAGGTCACATGCACCCGCACTTGTGATAGGTCACATGCACCTGCACTTGTGATAGGTCACATGCACCTGCACTTGTGATAGGCCACATGCACCTGTGCTTGTGATGACCTTAGACCTAATTTTATATTTAAAATGGAAATATATTAAGCTGCTGTTTGGTAAAAGAATAAGCTCCATCTTAAGTACATGTTTGTCCGGCTCTCTGTGTGTACATGTGTGTGTGTGAATGTGCATGTGGTGTGTGTGTGTGTGTGTTTTAGCTTCTTACTGAGACATGGGCCAATCCACACCAAATGTGTGTGCTTCAGGAACTACTAAAGGAAGGTTTTAAGCACCCCTCTCTCCCCACCCCATCCCCCAAAGAACCCTTTGATTCTGTTTCTTGCAGTGAAGGAAGCTGCCCTATTTGCAATTGTTGGCAGCCATTTTGTTTAGGAATATATCTGCACATACATTTTTCATGTTCCTGACAATAGCACACAAATAATGCAACATGGCAGCAGTTCCAACAAATAATGCAACATGGAGGCATTACCAACAAATAATGCAACATGGAGGGAGGCATTTACCAACAAATAATGCAACATGGAGGCATTACCAACAAATAATGCAACATGGAGGCATTACCAACAAATAATGCAGCATGGAGGCATTACCAACAAATAATGCTACATGGAGGCATTACCAACAAATAATGCAAGATGGAGGCATTACCAACAAATAATGCTGCATGGAGGCATTACCAACAAATAATGCTACATGGAGGCATTACCAACAAATAATGCAACATGGAGGCATTACCAACAAATAATGCTACATGGCAGCAGTTACAACAAATAATGCTACATGGAGGCATTACCAACAAATAATGCAACATGGAGGCATTACCAACAAATAATGCTACATGGAGGCATTACCAGCAAATAATGCAACATGGCAGCAGTACCAACAAATAATGCTGCATGGAGGCATTACCAACAAATAATGCTACATGGAGGCATTACCAACAAATAATACAGCATGGAGGCATTACCAACAAATAATGCTGCATGGAGGCATTACCAACAAATAATGCAGCATGAAGGCATTACCAACAAATAATGCAGCATGAAGGCATTACCAACAAATAATGCTATATACATGGAGGAATTACCAACAAATAATGCTATATACATGGAGGCATTACCAACAAATAATGCTGCATGGCAGCAGTACCAACAAATAATGCAACATGTACCAACAAATAATGCTGCATGGAGGGAGGCATTACCAACAAATAATGCTACATGGAGGCATTACCAACAAATAATGCTGCATGGAGGCATTACCAACAAATAATGCAACATGGGCCAACAAATAATGCTGCATGGAGGCATTACCAACAAATAATGCTACATGAAGGCATTACCAACAAATAATGCAGCATGGAGGCATTACCAACAAATAATGCAACATGGAGGCATTACCAACAAATAATGCAACATGGAGGCATTACCAACAAATAATGCAACATGGAGGCATTACCAACAAATAATGCAACATGGAGGCATTACCAACAAATAATGCAACATGGAGGCATTACCAACAAATAATGCAACATGGAGGCATTACCAACAAATAATGCTGCATGGAGGCATTACCAACAAATAATGCAGCATGGAGGGAGGCATTACCAACAAATAATGCAACATGGAGGCATTACCAACAAATAATGCAACATGGAGGCATTACCAACAAATAATACAACATGGAGGCATTACCAACAAATAATGCAACCTGGAGGCAGTACCAACAAATAATGCAGCATGGCAGCAGTACCAACAAATAATGCAACATGGCAGCAGTTCCAACAAATAATGCTGCATGGAGGCATTACCAACAAATAATGCAACATGGAGGCATTACCAACAAATAATGCTACATGGAGGCATTACCAACAAATAATGCAACATGGAGGCATTACCAACAAATAATGCAACATGGAGGCATTACCAACAAATAATGCAACATGGAGGCATTACCAACAAATAATGCTACATGGCAGCAGTACCAACAAATAATGCAACATGGCAGCAGTTCCAACAAATAATGCAACATGGAGGCATTACCAACAAATAATGCTACATGGCAGCAGTTCCAACAAATAATGCAACATGGAGGCATTACCAACAAATAATGCAACATGGAGGCATTACCAACAAATAATGCAACATGGAGGCATTACCAACAAATAATGCAACATGGAGGCATTACCAACAAATAATGCTACATGGAGGCATTACCAACAAATAATGCAACATGGAGGCATTACCAACAAATAATGCAACATGGAGGCATTACCAACAAATAATGCTACATGGCAGCAGTTCCAACAAATAATGCAACATGGAGGCAGCATGGAGGCATTACCAACAAATAATGCAGCATGGAGGCGTTACCAACAAGGCTACAGAGTAACCACCTTACGATAGCTGAGGTTCATTATAATAGTCTAATTAGTCCATGAATTTAATTAAAACACCTCGATACATAATCGAAATATTACGAATATTTCGTGTGTGTCTATGCAGCCAAGAACCTACCATATACACATGTGTAGTGACTGTGTACATAATATGACAGAGATTACATGTGCAGTGACTATGTACATAATATGACAGAGATGACATGTGCAGTGACTATGTACATAATATGACAGAGATTACATGTGCAGTGAGTATGTACATAATATGACAGAGATTACATGTGCAGTGACTATGTACATAATATGACGGAGATTACATGTGCAGTGAGTATGTACATAATATGACAGAGATTACATGTGCAGTGACTATGTACATAATATGACAGAGATTACATGTGCAGTGACTGTACATAATATGACAGATTACATGTGCAGTGAGTATGTACATAATATGACAGAGATTACATGTGCAGTGACTATGTATATGACATCGATTACATGTGCAGTGAGTATGTACATAATATGACAGAGATTACATGTGCAGTGACTATATACATAATATGACAGAGATTACATGTGCAGTGAGTATGTACATAATATGACAGAGATTACATGTGCAGTGACTATGTACATAATATGACAGAGATTACATGTGTAGTGACTGTGTACATAATATGACAGAGATTACATGTGCAGTGACTGTGTACATAATATGACAGAGATTACATGTGCAGTGACTGTGTACATAATATGACAGAGATTACATGTGCAGTGACTATGTAATATGACAGAGATTACATGTGCAGTGAGTATGTACATAATATGACAGAGATTACATGTGTAGTGACTATGTACATAATATGACAGAGATTACATGTGCAGTGAGTATGTACATAATATGACAGAGATTACATGTGTAGTGACTATGTACATAATATGACAGAGATTACATGTGTAGTGACTATGTACATAATATGACAGAGATTACATGTGTAGTGACTATGTACATAATATGACAGAGATTACATGTGCAGTGACTATGTACATAATATGACAGAGATCACATGTGTAGTGACTGTACATAATATGACAGAAGATATAGTTTGTTGTTTTTATAGGGCAGGGGTTGGGTGATAAAAAAATGAGTTGTTCATCATCAGAATCATCTAATACTGGCTCTGTTTATCTTACCTGAATTATCCAAAGTTTCATCCCTGACTTTACTCATTAATTTCCTAAATACATGTACCTCTGCTGTGCTGAGGCAAAGAAACAAATAAAACAACAGCAAACAAAGAAATAACAACAACAACAACAACAACAAAATCCCCAGATCTTGTCTTCATTCTTCCTGAGGTCACAGTGGCTAGATATTCAACATACCCCCTACCCCCCGGCCAACTACCAAGCGCTCTGACCTTTCACCTTATACAGCACTTCTCTTTTCTTCTCGATAGAAAATGTAGTTCTCTTATGTTTGGCAGCTGTAGCCATGCTCAACTCCTTCAGTAGCTCTCTTTTCTACTCTCTTCCAGCTTGTTACATGGATGATTTGAAACATAGACACCCAAACAGAGCGGACCCACGCCTTTCGTACGAGCATACAATTAGCTTATAACTGAGGTTCTACAGCAGTTATACACAATACTTACCATAAAAGTTGGTGGTTAAAGCTGGGCGCTTATAGTGTCAGTCAACAAGAAAATGGCCAAGCACTGCCCATGTACGGACGTAATCAATTTTTATAGGTAGAGATCGTCCAGCATATGTACCAGGCTAGCTAGAAGGGAAGGCAAATGGTTGAAGTGTTGCTTAGCAGAGCCTGGAGAGTGTCTGACGTGGACATCCATTCTACAAATATATCTACTGCAGTTGCCAGAAGTGGATGAAATGCTGACTTTCGAGCAGGAGGAGAGGGAGTCACAGTCAACGCCTTCACTCAGCGTTTGAGTAGGTGCTTAATTAACATGCTCACTATAGGTGTCCATCAACCAGCATTTGAGTAGGTGCTTAACCAAAAAATTAGGTGTTTACTATAGGTTGTTTACTATAGGTGTCCATTAACAACCAGCATTTGAGTAGGTGCTTAATTAACATGCTCACTATAGGTATTGCATTAACAACCAGAATTTGAGTAAGTGCTTAATTAACATGCTCACTATAGGTGTCCATTAACAACCAGCATTTGAGTAGGTCTTAATTAACATGCTCACTATAGGTATTGCATTAACAACCAGCATTTGAGTAGGTCTTAATTAACATGCTCACTATAGGTATTGCATTAACAACCAGCATTTGAGTAGGTCTTAATTAACATGCTCACTATAGGGTCCATTAACAACCAGCATTTGAGTAGGTGCTTAATTAACATGCTCACTATAAGTGTTCATTAACAACCAGCAATTGAGTAGGTGCTTAATAAACATGCTCACTATAGGTGTTGCATTAACAACCAGCATTTGAGTAGGTTAATTAACATGCTTACTATAAGTGTCCATTAACAACCAGCATTTGAGTAGGTGCTTAATTAACATGCCTACTATAAGTGTCCATTAACAGCCAGCATTTGAGTAGGTGCTTAATAGACATGCTCACTATAGGTGTCCATTAACAACCAGCATTTGAGTAGGTGCTTAATTAACATGCTTACTATAAGTGTCCATTAACAACCAGCATTTGAGTAGGTGCTTAATTAACATGCCTACTATAAGTGTCCATTAACAGCCAGCATTTGAGTAGGTGCTTAATAAACATGCTCACTATAGGTGTCCATTAACAACCAGCATTTGAGTAGGTGCTTAATTAACATGCTTACTATAAGTGTCCATTAACAACCAGCATTTGAGTAGGTGCTTAATTAACATGCTTACTATAAGTGTCCATTAACAGCCAGCATTTGAGTAGGTGCTTAATTAACATGCTCACTATAAGTGTTCATTAACAACCAGCATTTGAGTAGGTGCTTAATAAACATGCTCACTATAGGTGTCCATTAACAACCAGCATTTGAATAGGTGCTTAATTAACATGTTTACTATAGGTGTGCATTAACAACCAGCATTTGAGTAGGTGCTTAACTCTTCTCCCGGTGTAAGCGCCATATGGCGTAATTGCCTTAGAAAAATCATTAAAAAATCAATCATTGGGTTGATTTGCAAAATAAAAATACTATAAAATAGCGCTATTCTAACTGCAGCTACATTCAAAATTATACGGCAATAGGGCCACGGTAACTAGGGAAATCCCGCCGTAAAGTTTAATAGGTCAATTCTGCCCTAGATTTGAAAATGGTCGAAAGGCTATCTTTTGATGAGGTGCTCACAGCGGTCCTGGACGACGACTTCAAAGACTTCGGGTTGTCTGACGATGAATCTGAGGAAGGGGAGAGTGAAGCTATCTATGCCTACCGTGGACAGCCCAGTTGGGATCGTGACCAAGTAGAGCTACTCGACAGAGACTTTTCCAATCGAAACCATGGCAGTATGGACGAAGCTATGGCTGTTGGCGGTGAAGGCATTGATCCTGGCAGCCCTACTGATAGGTCAATGTACTTTGCTAGCTATATATAAAGCCTGATAGTCTGGAGAGCTAGCTAAATCATGGTGTTAGCTACACCCGTGTAATAGCCTACTTTCCTTTATAGTTCTAGCTGTACTTGATTCCTTGACTTCTCTAAGAAGTTGAGGAATAACAACTCTAACGTGTTCAGGTTTGATGGAGCAAGTGATGGACTATGACGGAGATAATACCATGGCACTGTTTAGTATGTATGGCCAGAGTGACAAGGGGTAATCTTCCGACTCCTGGGAATCGCGATGAGTCGAGGGTGAAATGTATGTGTTGTGATGTCCATCTTTGCATATTGAAGGACCGTAATTGTTACTTCAAATATCATAACCTTGTGCAATACTGGCTGTAACTCCTCATTATAATTTTTTTTATAACCTATCACCAAATTGTACACTTTGTCTAGTTTATATCACTTGTATATCAGAATATGAGTATGTAATTACAGAGTATTGTATTGTATAATTGCTCTTTGACTCTGTGTACATTGTATCAATATTATTGGTTATGTGAATTCTATCAATACTATTAGTTATGGGAATTTTATACAGTAGCCCTCTCTGTTAGTCAGGCAACGTCTGTCATACCTCGGTTGTTCCTAAAGTTGGTTGGCTGAAAATAGAAGGATATTTATAATCTACAATACAATAATATACAAACGATTTTTTAATTTATTAAACAGGATTATAATGATATTCCTACATGTGTGGTTTCGTTACCTAGCAACATGAATTGACCACAATAATGTCCAACATAAGAGCTATCTTGTGGTATATGGTTGCTAGGGACTTTTGTTAACCTCTGATTTAATATCAATTTATTTGTACTTAATGGTCAATTTTTAATTTTTTTCCAAATAAACTCACCGGGAGAAGAGTTAATTAACATGCTCACTATAAGTGTTCATTAACAACCAGTAATTGAGTAGGTGCTTAATAAACATGCTCACTATAGGTGTTCATTAACAACCAGCATTTGAGTAGGTGCTTAATAAACATGCTTACGATAAGTGTCCATTAACAACCAGCATTTGAGTAGGTGCTTAATTAACATGCTTACTACTGTGTCCATACAGCCAGCATTTGAGTAGGTGCTTAATTAACATGCTCACTATAGGTGTTGCAATAACAACCAGCATTTGGGTAGGTACTTAATAAACATACTCACTATAGGTGTCCATTAACAACCAACATTTGAGTAGGTGCTTAATTAACATGCTCACTATAAGTGTTCATTAACAACCAGCATTTGAGTAGGTGCTTAATTACTATAAGTGACCATTAACAACCAGCATTTGAGTAGGTGCTTAATTACAGCCAGCATTTGAGTAGGTGCTTAATTAACATGCTCACTATAGGTGTTGCAATAACAACCAGCATTTGGGTAGGTGCATTTGGGTAGGTACTTAATAAACATACTCACTATAGGTGTCCATTAACAACCAAATGTATTTGAGTAGGTGTTTAATTAACATGCTCACTATAAGTGTTCATTAACAACCAGCATTTGAGTAGGTGCTTAATTACTATAAGTGGCCATTAACAACCAGCATTTGAGTAGGTGCTTAATTAACATGTTTACTATATGTGTCCATTAACAACCAGCATTTGAGTAGGTGCTTAATTAATATGTTTACTATAAGTGTCCATTAACAACCAGAGCTCTGGTATGCTTGTTCAATCTAGGAAGTAGTTCCCACCTGTCACCTCTAATAGGACATTAGTTGCTGCAAGTACAACAGAAAACCGGAGACGTCCTTGCAGACATTATCAGTTTTTACACAAAACTGCAAAGTCATTCGGCCTTCACTATCCAGCAGGCTAGATCAAGTTCACTCTAATTATAGGCAATTAGGACCCACCTACTTCAGGTATACCTGGTCACCGGTCATGCTGACTCCCACAAACAGAAGCGTTATGGTGACTGGCGGTGTTAGTTACTTGTTTGTCAGGAGAGGTGGTCAGATCTCTCATGCACCACTATGCCACGGCAGGCCAGCCATTGCAGACATGGTTATGTGGATGCATTCTTGCTGCCAATTGTCTCACACAAGATAATGTTAACTGGTGAATATGAACTTTGCCAAGTTGCTGTACTTTGACTGCTGAGTTTGTGCCTCAGATAGAGATTCTCCACCACCCTCTCTCTCTTCATCCCTCCCTCTCTGCTCTCTTCCGTTCATCCTACTCTCTACTCCTCTCCCCTATCCCCGTCCTCCCTCTCCCCTCTTGGTCACTCCACTCACCCACCCCTCTCCCCCCTCTCTCCCTCTTTCCTCTTCCCCTCTCCTCCCCCCTTCACCCCATCTCTCTCACACCTCCCTCCCTCTCTTTATGTCCTTATCCTCCTCTCTATATGTCACCCTCCCTGACTGCAGGCTGCACTTTTGGAAACCTTCACTCATCCTAGCCTCAGTGGTTACAGCGAGTTCTTTGTCACCTGGGATTCAAAGGTGCAGGATTCCCACCCGTAGACATACCCTACACCACCACATCACTGTATACTCCTATACCTCTTGCTTACATACACCTGTTTCTCCATTGACCCTTTACCCTATTAGCATCCTTGTTTGTGGACCATTTACCATTTGGGCATCCTTGTTTGTGGACCCTTTACCATATGCATTACACGTGTACTATGTCTCTGTTGACCCTCTACCTCATTATCGTACTAAGTACCTATGTCTGAGTTGACCCTTTACCATGTGATCATACTTACCTATGTCTATATGGACCCACCTTGTGAGGATGCTCGTGTAACTATCTATGTGTGGACCTTTTACCTTGTGAGTATAATATGTGGCCATGCACACATGCCTAAAGGCTGAACCAAGACAAGTTATGTTAAACCATGCAAGCAAACAGCTGTGTTATCCATGATTAATCTACCATTTAACAATGGTTACTAGGCAGTGTGCTTATAGCATCAGTCAGGAAGAAAATGGCACTTAACACTGAGCAGCTGTTAACAGGCAGGAAAAGACACAGTCAAGATCAAAAGTTTAACAACTGAAGGCTTCAGCCAAAAGTAAAGTAGCATTTAATAGCAACAACAAAAAATAGATGCTTAACTTTTGAAAGGTGAGCAAACAGTAGATATATACACATATGTACAAAAATTCCACCCGAATGCATGGACATATACATATTATGTCCGCTACATGGTAAGTGGAAAGTTAGTAGCTAGTATTGTAGTTTTTCATTTCATCTATAGTCTTTAGACCAAGCATAGACCAGTGCAGCTGCTATTGATGCAGCTGTGCTTTATAGTGATAGGCTTCTCACAGCAATCTTCTGTATTGAAAATCACAGCATATTGTACAAGTAAGTTGCTAGTTAGTCTAAGCAATGGGTGCTTTTGTAAAATTTTCATTTGTGGACTTCCACAGCTTCAGCCTTGGATTGTGGCTATAGCTAGGTTTTCGAGCGCTCTTTTATGTCAAGTATATATAAGCGAATATTAATAACCTTACAACAATAATCAACTTGAAATTGTATTCTCTCGACATTTCGACTAGATGCTCTAGCCTTCATCAGGAATAAATTAATAACCACCAGGGGAGCTTCTCAGACCTCACAAAGTCGTAGATCTTGATGGATAACAAAAGCTACTCCACGGAGTTGGATGCTTTTAGAGAAGAATTATTATACAAGTCGTATTTTTGAAAACAGCTTACATGTTTGGTGGGAGTTACAATGATTACTGCCTCAAGATAACATAGATAACTGCACCAGCATTTATGATGTACATCGATTCAAATAGACTTTATGATATGGGGTGTGGCTAATATTGAAGATTACAGTCACTTGTGTCTGGCTCATGGTTACATCATGTGGACTGTGGTTATTGCGAACATTCCAGAAGGCGTAACAGCCATCGTTTGAAGGGTGCGGCCAGGGTTCTCAAGTGGAGGGTTGTTTTAATTATTGACCAGGGAGCAAAGGTGTGGACGGGACCCTAAAATTGGTGGCACGCCCACTCTTTGACGTGATCGATCTTTTGCATGCACACACACACGTGATGTGTTTGTGTGGTGTGTGCAGGATTGTGCCATATACATGTGCATAGTGATGGACTATTATAAGGAGGGAGATTTGTCGGTAGTCCTCAAAACGCACAGACAGCGGCAGGAGTCCATATCCCATTCCCTCCTCATGAAGTGGGTGGGGCAGATGATTGAGGCACTGATCTATATGCATCAGAGAGGCATGGTGCACAGGTACGTGTGATGTTAATAACAACAACAGCAATATGTCCATTTGTGATGGCAACTCATGATGGCAACTCATACGCATGCTGGTCATCATGGTGATGGTGGTGGTGGTGATGGTGGTGGTGGTAGTGATGGGGTGGTGATGGTGATGGTGGTGACGGCGGTGAGACGGTATTGGTGATGATGGTAGTGGTGACAATGGCGATGATGGTGGTGACAATGTTGTGGTGATAATGTGGTGATGGTGACAGCGGTTGGGACCGTGATGGTGGTAGAGACGCAATGACGGTGTGGTGATGATGATGATGGTGGTCATGGTGATGATGGTGATAACGATGGCGGTGGTGACAATGTATTTGTGCCGTTCGGAATGATAAGATGGTGGTGGTAGTGGTGATGGTGACGAAGGCAGTGATAATAAGATACAGTCTCATCTCCTTGTAGAAACTTGAAACCTGCTAATGTGTTTATAAAAGGAGACTCCCTAGTGATTGGTGATTTTGGTGTAGCCACATTGATGGAGAGCTCCAGGACTGTCAACCAAAGTGCATCTGGCAAGTTTATGCTATCTTCATAGTGTTGTTGTTGTTTACTGTTAGTTTTTTTTTGTGTGTGTGTGTGCATGTTGCAGGCTCTATCGGCTGGCTGGCTCCTGAAGCACTGGACAAAATGATGTATCCTCCAAGCATGATTTATCACTGCAGCTTGCTGCAGGCAAGCAGGTCATGATTGATAGATCTTATCACTGCAGCCTGCTGCAGGCAAGCAGGTCATGATTGATAGATCTTATCACTGTAGCTTGCTGCAGGAGCCGGACATGATTGATAGGTCTTATCAATGCAGCTTGCTGTAGGAGTCTTATCAGTGTAGCTTGCTGCAGGAGGGCGCAATTGATAGGTCTTATCAGTGCAGCTTGCTATAGGAGCAGGTTTGTACGGCTGTGTGTACGTGCGCGTGTAGTGGTCCCAGGTTCTGTTCAACAATAACAGTGCATGGTATAGAGGAATTTTGTTGGGGAAGTCGAATATTCCCAGATTGTGACTAACAGAGGAATATGTAGGGGGGGGGGGATTTGTTCGCTGGGAAGCACAAGCTCTGCTGCTCTTTGACGACAACCTTTACATTATTAATATTCACAAATTGATGTGATATTAAACCTTTCTGGTATGCAGCACTAATTCCTAAAAACTCGGGATGATGTCTATAGATTGAGTATCTCCATAGATATATATATATATATATATATGGTGGTCCTGTTGGCCACCAATATATTATCTCCTTGATTAGAATGCACACCATTTACTACAATAGTACTGGCCCACACTTACACTGTGCACCATTTACTACAATAGTACTGGCCCACACTTACACTGCACTCCATTTACTACAATAGTACTGGCCCTCTCTTACACTGTGCACCATTTACTACAATAGTACTGGCCCACACTTACACTGTGCACCATTTACTACAATAGTACTGGCCCTCTCTTACACTGTGCACCATTTACTACAATAGTACTGGCCCACACTTACACTGCACTCCATTTACTACAATAGTACTGGCCCTCACTTACACTGTGCACCATTTACTACAATAGTACTGGCCCACACTTACACTGTGCACCATTTACTACAATAGTACTGGCCCATACTTACACTGTGCACCATTTACTACAATAGTACTGGCCCTCTCTTACACTGTGCACCATTTACTACAATAGTACTGGCCCACACTTACACTGTGCACCATTTACTACAATAGTACTGGCCCACACTTACACTGTGCACCATTTACTACAATAGTACTGGCCCTCACTTACACTGTGCACCATTTACTACAATAGTACTGGCCCTCACTTACACTGTGCACCATTTACTACAATAGTACTGGCACTCACTTACACTGTGCACCATTTACTACAATAGTACTGGCCCACACTTACACTGTGCACCATTTACTACAATAGTACTGGCCCTCTCTTACACTGTGCACCATTTACTACAATAGTACTGGCACTCATTTACACTGTGCACCATTTACTACAATAGTACTGGCCCACACTTACACTGTGCACCATTTACTACAATAGTACTGGCCCTCACTTACACTGTGCACCATTTACTACAATAGTACTGGCCCACACTTACACTGTGCACCATTTACTACAATAGTACTGGCCCACATTTACACTGTGCACCATTTACTACAATAGTACTGGCCCACACTTACACTGTGCACCATTTACTACAATAGTACTGGCCCACACTTACACTGTGCACCATTTACTACAATAGTACTGGCCCACACTTACACTGTACACCATTTACTACAATAGTACTGGCCCACACTTACACTGTGCACCATTTACTACAATAGTACTGGCCCACACTTACACTGTGCACCATTTACTACAATAGTACTGGCCCACACTTACACTGTGCACCATTTACTACAATAGTACTGGCCCACATTTACACTGTGCACCATTTACTACAATAGTACTGGCTCTCACTTACACTGTGCACCATTTACTACAATAGTACTGGCCCTCTCTTACACTGTGCACCATTTACTACAATAGTACTGGCCCACACTTACACTGTGCACCATTTACTACAATAGTACTGGCCCTCTCTTACACTGTGCACCATTTACTACAATAGTACTGGCCCACACTTACACTGTGCACCATTTACTACAATAGTACTGGCCCACACTTACACTGTGCACCATTTACTACAATAGTACTGGCCCACACTTACACTGTGCACCATTTACTACAATAGTACTGGCCCTCTCTTACACTGTGCACCATTTACTACAATAGTACTGGCCCACACTTACACTGTGCACCATTTACTACAATAGTACTGGCCCACACTTACACTGTGCACCATTTACTACAATAGTACTGGCACTCACTTACACTGTGCACCATTTACTACAATAGTACTGGCCCACACTTACACTGTGCACCATTTACTACAATAGTACTGGCCCACACTTACACTGTGCACCATTTACTACAATAGTACTGGCCCACACTTACACTGTGCACCATTTACTACAATAGTACTGGCCCACACTTACACTGTGCACCATTTACTACAATAGTACTGGCCCTCTCTTACACTGTGCACCATTTACTACAATAGTACTGGCCCACACTTACACTGTGCACCATTTACTACAATAGTACTGGCCCTCACTTACACTGTGCACCATTTACTACAATAGTACTGGCCCACACTTACACTGTGCACCATTTACTACAATAGTACTGGCCCTCACCTACACTGTGCACCATTTACTACAATAGTACTGGCCCTCTCTTACACTGTGCACCATTTACTACAATAGTACTGGCCCTCACTTACACTGTGCACCATTTACTACAATAGTACTGGCCCACACTTACACTGTGCACCATTTACTACAATAGTACTGGCCCTCTCTTACACTGTGCACCATTTACTACAATAGTACTGGCCCTCACTTACACTGTGCACCATTTACTACAATAGTACTGGCCCTCTCTTACACTGTGCACCATTTACTACAATAGTACTGGCCCTCACTTACACTGTGCACCATTTACTACAATAGTACTGGCCCTCACTTACACTGTGCACCATTTACTACAATAGTACTGGCCCTCACTTACACTGTGCACCATTTACTACAATAGTACTGGCCCTCTCTTACACTGTGCACCATTTACTACAATAGTACTGGCCCACATTTACACTGTGCACCATTTACTACAATAGTACTGGCCCTCACTTACACTGTGCACCATTTACTACAATAGTACTGGCCCACACTTACACTGTGCACCATTTACTACAATAGTACTGGCCCTCACCTACACTGTGCACCATTTACTACAATAGTACTGGCACTCACTTACACTGTGCACCATTTACTACAATAGTACTGGCCCTCACTTACACTGTGCACCATTTACTACAATAGTACTGGCCCACACTTACACTGTGCACCATTTACTACAATAGTACTGGCCCTCACTTACACTGTGCACCATTTACTACAATAGTACTGGCCCTCACTTACACTGTGCACCATTTACTACAATAGTACTGGCCCTCTCTTACACTGTGCACCATTTACTACAATAGTACTGGCCCTCTCTTACACTGTGCACCATTTACTACAATAGTACTGGCCCACACTTACACTGTGCACCATTTACTACAATAGTACTGGCCCACACTTACACTGTGCACCATTTACTACAATAGTACTGGCCCACACTTACACTGTGCACCATTTACTACAATAGTACTGGCCCTCACTTACACTGTGCACCATTTACTACAATAGTACTGGCCCTCACTTACACTGTGCACCATTTACTACAATAGTACTGGCCCTCTCTTACACTGTGCACCATTTACTACAATAGTACTGGCCCTCTCTTACACTGTGCACCATTTACTACAATAGTACTGGCCCACACTTACACTGTGCACCATTTACTACAATAGTACTGGCCCACACTTACACTGTGCACCATTTACTACAATAGTACTGACCCACACTTACACTGTGCACCATTTACTACAATAGTACTGGCCCACACTTACACTGTGCACCATTTACTACAATAGTACTGGCCCACACTTACACTGTGCACCATTTACTACAATAGTACTGGCCCTCTCTTACACTGCACACCATTTACTACAATAGTACTGGCCCTCTCTTACACTGTGCACCATTTACTACAATAGTACTGGCCCACACTTACACTGTGCACCATTTACTACAATAGTACTGGCCCACACTTACACTGTGCACCATTTACTACAATAGTACTGACCCACACTTACACTGTGCACCATTTACTACAATAATACTGGCCCACACTTACACTGTGCACCATTTACTACAATAGTACTGGCCCACACTTACACTGTGCACCATTTACTACAATAGTACTGGCCCTCTCTTACACTGTGCACCATTTACTACAATAGTACTGGCCCACACTTACACTGTGCACCATTTACTACAATAGTACTGGCCCTCTCTTACACTGTGCACCATTTACTACAATAGTACTGGCCCTCACTTACACTGTGCACCATTTACTACAATAGTACTGGCCCTCACTTACACTGTGCACCATTTACTACAATAGTACTGGCCCACACTTACACTGTGCACCATTTACTACAATAGTACTGGCCCACACTTACACTGTGCACCATTTACTACAATAGTACTGGCCCTCACTTACACTGTGCACCATTTACTACAATAGTACTGGCACTCACTTACACTGTGCACCATTTACTACAATAGTACTGGCCCTCTCTTACACTGTGCACCATTTACTACAATAGTACTGGCCCACACTTACACTGTGCACCATTTACTACAATAGTACTGGCCCACACTTACACTGTGCACCATTTACTACAATAGTACTGACCCTCACTTACACTGTGCACCATTTACTACAATAGTACTGGCCCACACTTACACTGTGCACCATTTACTACAATAGTACTGGCCCTCTCTTACACTGTGCACCATTTACTACAATAGTACTGGCCCACACTTACACTGTGCACCATTTACTACAATAGTACTGACCCTCACTTACACTGTGCACCATTTACTACAATAGTACTGGCCCTCACTTACACTGTGCACCATTTACTACAATAGTACTGGCCCTCTCTTACACTGTGCACCATTTACTACAATAGTACTGGCCCTCACTTACACTGTGCACCATTTACTACAATAGTACTGGCCCTCACTTACACTGTGCACCATTTACTACAATAGTACTGGCCCACACTTACACTGTGCACCATTTACTACAATAGTACTGGCCCACACTTACACTGTGCACCATTTACTACAATAGTACTGGCCCTCACTTACACTGTGCACCATTTACTACAATAGTACTGGCACTCACTTACACTGTGCACCATTTACTACAATAGTACTGGCCCTCTCTTACACTGTGCACCATTTACTACAATAGTACTGGCCCACACTTACACTGTGCACCATTTACTACAATAGTACTGGCCCACACTTACACTGTGCACCATTTACTACAATAGTACTGGCCCTCACTTACACTGTGCACCATTTACTACAATAGTACTGGCCCTCACTTACACTGTGCACCATTTACTACAATAGTACTGGCCCACACTTACACTATGCACCATTTACTACAATAGTACTGGCCTCTCACTTACACTGTGCACCATTTACTACAATAGTACTGGCCCACACTTACACTGTGCACCATTTACTACAATAGTACTGGCCCACACTTACACTGTGCACCATTTACTACAATAGTACTGGCCCACACTTACACTGTGCACCATTTACTACAATAGTACTGGCCCACACTTACACTGTGCACCATTTACTACAATAGTACTGGCCCTCACTTACACTGTGCACCATTTACTACAATAGTACTGGCCCTCTCTTACACTGTGCACCATTTACTACAATAGTACTGGCCCACACTTACACTGTGCACCATTTACTACAATAGTACTGGCCCACACTTACACTGTACACCATTTACTACAATAGTACTGGCCCTCACTTACACTGTGCACCATTTACTACAATAGTACTGGCCCTCACTTACACTGAGCACCATTTACTACAATAGTACTGGCCCTCTCTTACACTGTGCACCATTTACTACAATAGTA
This sequence comes from Cladorhizidae sp. MBARI D1340-BT2, assembly GCA_028752905.1. Lineage (NCBI taxonomy): Eukaryota > Metazoa > Porifera > Demospongiae > Poecilosclerida > Cladorhizidae > Cladorhizidae sp. MBARI D1340-BT2. The sequence continues at coordinate 6,241,162 of JAQNBH010000016.1, read as the reverse complement.
CTGGCCCTCACTTACACTGTGCACCATTTACTACAATAGTACTGGCCCTCACTTACACTGTGCACCATTTACTACAATAGTACTGGCACTCACTTACACTGCACTCCATTTACTACAATAGTACTGGCCCACACTTACACTGTGCACCATTTACTACAATAGTACTGGCCCACACTTACACTGTGCACCATTTACTACAATAGTACTGGCCCTCTCTTACACTGTGCACCATTTACTACAATAGTACTGGCCCACACTTACACTGTGCACCATTTACTACAATAGTACTGGCCCACACTTACACTGTGCACCATTTACTACAATAGTACTGGCCCTCTCTTACACTGTGCACCATTTACTACAATAGTACTGGCCCTCACTTACACTGTGCACCATTTACTACAATAGTACTGGCCCACACTTACACTGTGCACCATTTACTACAATAGTACTGGCACTCACTTACACTGCACTCCATTTACTACAATAGTACTGGCCATCACTTACACTGTGCACCATTTACTACAATAGTACTGGCCCACACTTACACTGTGCACCATTTACTACAATAGTACTGGCACTCACTTACACTGCACTCCATTTACTACAATAGTACTGGCCCACACTTACACTGTGCACCATTTACTACAATAGTACTGGCCCACACTTACACTGTGCACCATTTACTACAATAGTACTGGCCCACACTTACACTGTGCACCATTTACTACAATAGTACTGGCCCACACTTACACTGTGCACCATTTACTACAATAGTACTGGCCCTCACTTACACTGTGCACCATTTACTACAATAGTACTGGCACTCACTTACACTGTGCACCATTTACTACAATAGTACTGGCCCTCTCTTACACTGTGCACCATTTACTACAATAGTACTGGCCCACACTTACACTGTGCACCATTTACTACAATAGTACTGGCCCACACTTACACTGTGCACCATTTACTACAATAGTACTGGCCCACACTTACACTGTGCACCATTTACTACAATAGTACTGGCCCTCTCTTACACTGTGCACCATTTACTACAATAGTACTGGCCCACACTTACACTGTGCACCATTTACTACAATAGTACTGGCCCTCACTTACACTGTGCACCATTTACTACAATAGTACTGGCCCTCTCTTACACTGTGCACCATTTACTACAATAGTACTGGCCCTCTCTTACACTGTGCACCATTTACTACAATAGTACTGGCCCTCTCTTACACTGTGCACCATTTACTACAATAGTACTGGCCCACACTTACACTGTGCACCATTTACTACAATAGTACTGGCCCACACTTACACTGTGCACCATTTACTACAATAGTACTGGCCCTCTCTTACACTGTGCCCCATTTACTACAATAGTACTGGCCCTCTCTTACACTGTGCACCATTTACTACAATAGTACTGGCCCACACTTACACTGTGCACCATTTACTACAATAGTACTGACCCTCACTTACACTGTGCACCATTTACTACAATAGTACTGGCCCTCACTTACACTGTGCACCATTTACTACAATAGTACTGGCCCTCACTTACACTGTGCACCATTTACTACAATAGTACTGGCCCACACTTACACTGTGCACCATTTACTACAATAGTACTGGCCCACACTTACACTGTGTACCATTTACTACAATAGTACTGGCCCACACTTACACTGTGCACCATTTACTACAATAGTACTGGCCCTCACTTACACTGTGCACCATTTACTACAATAGTACTGGCCCACACTTACACTGTGCACCATTTACTACAATAGTACTGGCCCACACTTACACTGTGCACCATTTACTACAATAGTACTGGCCCTCACTTACACTGTGCACCATTTACTACAATAGTACTGGCCCTCTCTTACACTGTGCACCATTTACTACAATAGTACTGGCCCACACTTACACTGTGCACCATTTACTACAATAGTACTGGCCCACACTTACACTGTGCACCATTTACTACAATAGTACTGGCCCACACTTACACTGTGCACCATTTACTACAATAGTACTGGCCCACACTTACACTGTGCACCATTTACTACAATAGTACTGGCCCTCTCTTACACTGTGCACCATTTACTACAATAGTACTGGCCCTCACTTACACTGTGCACCATTTACTACAATAGTACTGGCCCTCACTTACACTGTGCACCATTTACTACAATAGTACTGGCCCACACTTACACTGTGCACCATTTACTACAATAGTACTGGCACTCACTTACACTGCACTCCATTTACTACAATAGTACTGGCCCACACTTACACTGTGCACCATTTACTACAATAGTACTGGCCCTCACTTACACTGTGCACCATTTACTACAATAGTACTGGCCCTCACTTACACTGTGCACCATTTACTACAATAGTACTGGCCCACACTTACACTGTGCACCATTTACTACAATAGTACTGGCCCACACTTACACTGTGCACCATTTACTACAATAGTACTGGCACTCACTTACACTGTGCACCATTTACTACAATAGTACTGGCCCACACTTACACTGTGCACCATTTACTACAATAGTACTGGCCCACACTTACACTGTGCACCATTTACTACAATAGTACTGGCCCTCACTTACACTGTGCACCATTTACTACAATAGTACTGGCCCACACTTACACTGTGCACCATTTACTACAATAGTACTGGCACTCACTTACACTGTGCACCATTTACTACAATAGTACTGGCCCTCACTTACACTGTGCACCATTTACTACAATAGTACTGGCCCACACTTACACTGTGCACCATTTACTACAATAGTACTGGCCCACACTTACACTGTGCACCATTTACTACAATAGTACTGGCACTCACTTACACTGTGCACCATTTACTACAATAGTACTGGCCCTCACTTACACTGTGCACCATTTACTACAATAGTACTGGCCCACACTTACACTGCACCATTTACTACAATAGTACTGGCCCACACTTACACTGTGCACCATTTACTACAATAGTACTGGCCCTCACTTACACTGTGCACCATTTACTACAATAGTACTGGCCCTCACTTACACTGTGCACCATTTACTACAATAGTACTGGCCCTCTCTTACACTGTGCACCATTTACTACAATAGTACTGGCCCACACTTACACTGTGCACCATTTACTACAATAGTACTGGCACTCACTTACACGTGCACCATTTACTACAATAGTACTGGCCCACACTTACACTGTGCACCATTTACTACAATAGTACTGGCACTCACTTACACGTGCACCATTTACTACAATAGTACTGGCCCACACTTACACTGTGCACCATTTACTACAATAGTACTGGCCCTCACTTACACTGTGCACCATTTACTACAATAGTACTGGCCCTCACTTACACTGTGCACCATTTACTACAATAGTACTGGCCCTCTCTTACACTGTGCACCATTTACTACAATAGTACTGGCCCACACTTACACTGTGCACCATTTACTACAATAGTACTGGCCCTCACTTACACTGTGCACCATTTACTACAATAGTACTGGCCCACACTTACACTGTGCACCATTTACTACAATAGTACTGGCCCACACTTACACTGTGCACCATTTACTACAATAGTACTGGCCCACACTTACACTGTGCACCATTTACTACAATAGTACTGGCCCTCTCTTACACTGTGCACCATTTACTACAATAGTACTGGCCCTCACTTACACTGTGTACCATTTACTACAATAGTACTGGCCCACACTTACACTGTGCACCATTTACTACAATAGTACTGGCCCTCTCTTACACTGTGCACCATTTACTACAATAGTACTGGCCCTCACTTACACTGTGCACCATTTACTACAATAGTACTGGCCCTCACTTACACTGTGCACCATTTACTACAATAGTACTGGCCCACACTTACACTGTGCACCATTTACTACAATAGTACTGGCCTACACTTACACTGTGCACCATTTACTACAATAGTACTGGCCAACACTTACACTGTGCACCATTTACTACAATAGTACTGGCCCACACTTACACTGTGCACCATTTACTACAATAGTACTGGCCTACACTTACACTGTGCACCATTTACTACAATAGTACTGGCCCACACTTACACTGTGCACCATTTACTACAATAGTACTGGCCAACACTTACACTGTGCACCATTTACTACAATAGTACTGGCCCACACTTACACTGCACACCATTTACTACAATAGTACTGGCCCACACTTACACTGTGCACCATTTACTACAATAGTACTGGCCCTCACTTACACTGTGCACCATTTACTACAATAGTACTGGCCCACACTTACACTGTGCACCATTTACTACAATAGTACTGGCCCACACTTACACTGTGCACCATTTACTACAATAGTACTGGCCCTCACTTACACTGTGCACCATTTACTACAATAGTACTGGCACTGTGCACCATTTACTACAATAGTACTGGCCCACACTTACACTGTGCACCATTTACTACAATAGTACTGGCTCTCACTTACACTGTGCACCATTTACTACAATAGTACTGGCCCTCGCTTAGAATGCACACCAGCAGCAAATATGAAAGTTCCAATATGAAAGTTCCATAGAAAACGCTCTGTGAAGTGGCTGAAGAAAGCTTTGCAATCTATCACCACTGAAGCAGTTGCTGGGTCACATGATGACAGCATTCACTATTTAAAGCCTGGGCCGCCAGTAGCAGAATGTGCTGCAGGAATTATCGCCAGCACAACGGCCTAACTCCACAGAAAAGAGATGGGAGAGACTGACTAGGATTCCTTCCCAAGCGACAAAGCTGACTATGTAGAAGATGATAAGTTGAGCGTTAACACTGCTATTATCAATAATTACCACTATTGTGCACATGCCTGTCAGTCATGTTCAAATAATAGAGCGGGCAGTACGTGCAGCTAGGCAGGTCATGAGATGAATAGAATGTGCATGTTTTAATTGAGGAAATACGGCATTTTGGTCCAAATAATGAAATTTTCATTTAAATTATAATTCTAAAAAATTAACCTCTGTTACAACCTTACCAAACAGCAACAACAAAGAGAGGCTATTATTGTGGAATTTACATGCAGTAGCCATTGCAGTAGCTGAATTAGTTAAGCCTCTCACTCCATAGGCGCTGGACCTTCATTATAAGGCAATTATGGCTCAGGCATGTATAGTTATTTCTTTGTCGAGACGAGTTATCGAGACCCTGGTGAACCACTGAGCCATGGGTGGCCAGATGGCAGGAGACCCTGGTGAGCCACTGAGCCATGGGTGGCCAGATGGCAGGAGACCCTGGTGAGCCATGGGTGGCCAGATGGCAGGAGACCCTGGTGAACCACTGAGCCATCAGCGGCCAGATGGCAGGAGACCCTGGTGAGCCACTGAGCCATGGGTGGCCAGATGGCAGGAGACCCTGGTGAACCACTGAGCCATCAGCGGCCAGATGGCAGGAGACCCTGGTGAACCACTGGGCCATGGGCGGCCAGATGGCAGGAGACCCTGGTGAACCACCGAGCCATGGGCGGCCAGATGGCAGGAGACTCTGGTGAGCCACTGAGCCATGGGCGGCCAGATGGCAGGAGACCCTGGTGAACCACTGAGCCATGGGCGGCCAGATGGCAGGAGGCCCTGGTGAACCACTGAGCCATGGGCGGCCAGATGGCAGGAGACCCTGGTGAACCACTGAGCCATGGGCGGCCAGATGGCAGGAGACTCTGGTGAGCCACTGAGCCATGGGCGGCCAGATGGCAGGAGACCCTGGTGAACCACTGAGCCATGGGCGGCCAGATAGCAGGCAGGAGATCCTGGTGAACCACAGCCATGGGCGGCCAGATGGCATGAGACCCTGGTGAACCACTGAGCCATGGGCGGCCAGATGGCAGGAGACCCTGGTGAACCACTGAGCCATGGGCAGCCAGATGGCAGGAAAAGTTGATCTCATACAGTGTGAGGTGTATGTGTTCTATGAACATGTTTTGTTTTATTTAGCTTCTGCAAAATGTCCTTTAATTATAAATATTCCTTAACCAAGTTACTACCACCTCCCTGCACCGTGTGCCATGCCATCATCATCATCTCTGCTTGCAGCTATGATCAGCTGAGCGACGTGTGGTCCCTGGGATGCGTTCTGCTGGAGATGGCCACCTGCGGATTCCTAGATGTCAGTGCAGCTCTTGTTCCAATTCCCTATAACCAGCTTTGGTTTAAATCCTGTAATAATAGAAATGTTTTGGCAGTAAACTTTTGCGGGTATGCCTTTAGTAGGCATTTCAAAGGGTCAGGGTTTGAGGAAGCGCTCCCTAGACCATGTCCACTGATACTACCTATTACCGTTTATTCATGGACAATGTTCGTGGTATAAGACACAAAATCCATGCACGTTTATTCCCTTGAAACACACCTGGTTTGTGGGTATGTGTACCGAGCCACTGGGTGAGTGATTTGTATTTTAGCTGGTAGCCAAGTGTTGGGTGGATCAAGAGGGACTGTTGACCAAGCATGTGCAAATTTTTTTTACCGCCTTCCTGCTAGTAGATGGCAGAGCAATGAGAACATCCCAGCATGTGTGGAAAGGCTTACCACCTTCCTGCTATATATATAGTAGAATGCAGTGCTGAGCAGTGCCAATGGCGTACAATATATATTTTTTATAACTCTGATAAAATTCACTCGGGCAGCTTCTCTACCTAACTGGTAGTTTTGACTGATTTCTGCTCAAAAAAAATTCACCATTGCCTCCCCCCTCCTCCCCCCTCAAAAAAAAATCCCACCACTCCTCCCCCACAAAAACCATTAAATTCTGTCCTCGAGATTTTGTACACATTATCTATTTATCTATCTATCCCCCCCCCACACCCCCCACACACACACAACTTGCTTACAATACATCTATTCATCGTAATTTTACTTCCAGTAGACTCTAATTGTCCACATTGCAGTGACTATCCAGTTTCCCAATTCAGTAAAACACCCCAAAATTGGTAAAGGGTCATCCATGCTTGTGCATGTGCAATAGTGAGTGTAGCTGATCCGAGTCATCAAGCATCTGTACGTTTTCACTATGAAGAAGTGATCGTTGGTTTACTTAGAAGTTTGCTCATGTGACAGTTATGGCACAGACCTTCAACAAGGTTAGTTCTGGTAGTAGACTGAGTAACTTCCTGCGGGAAGACTGCTTGACCGGTCGGGACTTGACTTGCTTGATAACTATATTTTAAGTTTCACTGAGTTGTGCTCGGTACCAGTTGGTCTGCTAGTATGCGTATATGATATTGTAATTTACAAATAATAGTTTTTGTTATTAATATAACATAACTAGCATGTATTAATTAGGTGTTAATGAGTACTTGTTAATTTGTTATTATATAATAATAATTTTTAAAAAAATTTAAAAAAAGGTATGTTAGTTATTATTTTTGTTGTATTATTTTTTTTTAATTAAAAGGGGACAAAAATGTACTTTTAAAAACATACTATATGCTTTTTTTCCTCTCTCTCTCGGATCTATCTATAAATTTGATTCTGGATGTGAAAATTGTCCATCCAATTATCTAGTACATGTATATATATATCATAATAAGGTCCCGTAAGGGCTTGCTATAACCTCAAAAATTCCATTAAAAAACTCGAGCTCCTTGAAAAACAAGCACTATACTACATAATATAAAAAAAGGAAATGAAAGTATAATAGGGTAGATCACAAACATTCACAAGACGCTTTCCAATTAAAAAAACAAAAGCAGTCGTATTGGTCATCATTAAATAGGTAAAGGGTCCTTAAACATCTACATTGGAAAATTCAAATTTCATTTTTTGGGGACTTGTCAATCCAATCCAATACTATATTTTTTTGTTTGAATGAAGTATTTGTGAAGTATTTGTGTTGTGTGTGTTAATGCATGGGAGTTACCTGATAATTAATTTAGCCAACTTAACAAGTGGCTAAATATTGATTGCTTTTAGGATATTTTTTTTTACAATCTTGTTCAGGTACGAGTAACTATTTGTTGTCAAGTGCACGGTAACGATAATGATGCATAGCAATAAATTATTCGTCAAGATATGATGGCTGTGACCTAAAGTTGAGTTGCTCGGCCATAGAGTATAAAGCAGGAGTGACTTCACTTATGTTGATTTGGATGTCCATGAAAATATGTAGGACTAATTAGTACAACTTAACTTAAGATTTGTCAAATTCATTAGTTTTGAGCTTGTTTTATGTTGACTGCTGAAGTCTATAGTTCATTTTTGAAAAGACGTCTAGACTGAACCTTGTCGTTGCAGCTAGTATTGCCTCTTCACATCTTGTTGTCGTGGCAACTAGCATTGCCTATTCACATCTTGTTGTCGTGGCAACTAGCATTGCCTCTTCACATCTTGTTGTCGTGGCAACTAGCATTGCCTCTTCATATCTTGTTGTCGTGGCAACTAGCATTGCCTCTTCACATCTTGTCATGGCAACTAGCATTGACTCTTCACATCTTGTTGTCGTGGCAACTAGCATTGCCTCTTCACATCTTGTCCTTATGAACACCGAAGAAGGTAATGGTCATCATTATTGTAAATCTCAGGAGTGGATCTCAGGAGTGAAAGAGGTAAAGGTCATCATTCCTCCTGCAAGGGTTATCATTTCTGAAAATTACATCTCACATCAATGCATGCATTTGGCAGCACAAGAGAGGTAAAGATCATCACTTCTGAAAATCAGCATCATGGGAAAGGTAAGGATCATCATTTCCGAAAATCTTGACAGCAAGAGAGAAGTAAAGGTCATTACTTCTGGTCTGCACTGCAGAAGAAATCAAAAACATTTCCCCCCGTTGAAATGGGTGTGGTCTAAATTATACTCTAATTAAAAGAAATTTAAAAAAATGTGCGTATCAGTTGACATTAATATTGCATGTGTGTGTGTTTTGCAGCTGCAATACAAAGCTAATGCAATGCACCAAACAAGTTTTCATATCTCGTGTCAATATGTCCATAAATTATCCCTTTCTCAGGCCAATGCAGTTCGTAGGATGCTACTTGAGGCTAAGCATGACCACACCCTGCTGGATGCGGCTCTGGCACAGGTGGAGGAGGACTACGGTCCTGGTCTGAGGGGTGTGGTCCACAAAGCCATGAGGCGAGGTTACAAGCAGCGTCCCACTTCCATGCAGCTCTCGGAGCTCCCTTACATGCAGCAGTGCTTGCAGTCTTGCCACTCCCACCTCTACAAGGAGCGTGAGACTGACACAGGTGAGCTGGGGGGGGGGGGGGTGTTGATAGCTACTAGGTGTGGAAGATTAGATGACCACAGTTCTCACTGCCCTTGATTAACACCATAAAATTACTTATTAGTGTGGGGATAAAATAATGCGATTTTTAACCAGCCAGCTATCAGCGTTGGCAGATTCCAAAATTACCAGTTATCGGGAAGAAAATTTACCGGTAACAAGCATTTTGAGGCACTCTCACAATTATTATCTTCAGGTACAAATAATTATCCAGTTAGCACTTGCTGGCTTGATGATATTCATAGACATAGGACTTTGACAGACGTAGCAATGCCACTTGCCAGCTGCGAAGGAACCTGATCAGTATACTTAAGGTAAGAGGTCACCAACCATTGATCAGCATCCGCGCTTTCTCCTTTGTTGTCTGCCCTTGCTGCTTCCATCTTAGCAGTTACTGTTGCTTAAGAGTCCAAGTGACAGTTTCATCAGCATTGATGGTCCTCTCCAGTGAGCACTCATTCGTTAAATTCGTGCCAATTTTTTTTTGATTGAAATTTAATTGTGTGTCTAGCCTAATTTGCACTAATCTGCACCATTTAATTTCTCACACAACACAAATAAGCAGTCAATTAGTACAGTCAATTAGTATTAATTACAAATACCAAATACTGCTGGTGCAGCACTCGTCTTCAAAGACACATGTGCAATCAATTGCAGCTGATTATCTTGTTGATTCAGCAGCGAGCATAATGGCTACCAGGTTTGTAGAGTTGTTGCAACTGGGGAAGGCAGTTGCAGTCGTCTAGCTAGCTCCATCCGAAATAACAAAGACTGTGTGTGTGTGGGGGGTGGGGGGGGGGGGGGGGGGGGGGGGGGTGGGGGGGGTGGGGACAATCCTTGCAACACTATTAGTGGCTGGGAGTGAACATATGAGCACAACCTGCCTACCCTGCCGCACATGAACGGTATACACCTGCCCTCAGTGCCACCAAGAACCCTTCAACCTAGCATAACTATTGCCAATCTACTTTGAGATTGACCATGTTCAGTTATTTGTAGCATTAAAGAACATGCGTGCTCAGAATGTTTTTGGAGGGTGGTCATAATCGGAAATAGTTGTCATGTTGTCCACGATAGGATAGCCAATTCAGAGGCGTGTCTGTCCACATGGAATGGGCGTGGCAATGATGTAATGCTAGAGGGGCAGTGCCCCTGACATTAGTGGTGTAGTATTATTGTGCGATTCTTATCTTGGTGTGTAGAGGAGGGTGAAGTTGAAGAAGAAGGTTAGTTGTCGTTGTTCTTGTTGTGTATGATGTATATGATTCCTACTACTACAGTAGAGCTATCCGCCATACCTGATGCTGGACTAGAGGCTCTGCTTGGTAGGTTTGGTAAGGTATCACACACAAGCACACACGGACGTCATATCTAGTACTTCCCTGTGGCATTATGTGCTGAGCACTCGTACATTATTTTAGGACATTGTCCTGTCAATCTTTCCTGTGTTCCTGGCCCCAGAATGCCTCAATCCCCTTGGCCCTGACCTAGAGTACCCTCAGGCCTATCAATATACTCCTAGCCCCTAGCCTCAGGGTCCTGGGGATGGTCACAAGTGTCCCGGGAACCGTGGGATGCCCTAGGAGAGTTTGTGGTAAGCATGGATTGTTACGCAGCTCCTGAGCTAACGAGGTATTTGTACTAAGTGATGCATTCAGTGGGTGAACACGTACCACAACCACACCCCATGCGGTCATGCACGGCTTGCCCTTATTTAATTACTATTGCAATTGGATTATGGTAGGGGGTTCCCTCGCTTTCCGTAGCAAGCTAACCCACTCATGTCAAACTTGTATCTCTAGAATACTTACATGCCCACCGGGACAGTGTCGGTTGCCAGGTAATGGCTCTCCAGCGGCTTCTTCAGCAGCACGACCTCACACGTACGTTTAGTGTGGTGGGTTAATTGACTGTGTGATTATGACATACCTCTGTGGACTCTGGTTTGTATGGCATTGTGCGAGTCTCTCGTGCAGCTTCATTCTTTGTGTGTGTGTGTGTGTGTGTGTGCATGTGTGTGTGTGTGTGTGTGCATGTGCGTGTGTGTGTGTAGTGAGTTGCAGTGTGGCTGTCGGCGTTTCTTGTTTTCTTGTTCGTACTGTCGCATTATCTTGTTTGTATTGTTGTCTTGTGTTGATTGTTGTCTTGTGTTGATGGCTTTATTGTCTTGTGTTGATGGCTTTGTTGTCTTGTGTTGATGGCTTTGTTGTCTTGTGTTGATGGCTTTGCTGTCTTGTGTTGATTGCTTTGTTGTCTTGTGTTGATGGCTTTATTGTCTTGTGTTGATAGTTGTTGTCTTGTGTTGATGGCTTTGCTGTCTTGTGTTGATTGCTTTGTTGTCTGTGTTGATGGCTTTGTTTTTATTGTTGTCTATGTTGTTGTCTTTGCTAATGGTTTGTTGTCATCTATGTTGTTGGCTTTGTTGATTGCTCTGTTATCTTTGCTATTGTCTACGTTGTGTTTGTCGTTGCTTCCTTCATTGTCGCTGTCATTGTCATCATTGTTGTTGTTGTTGACTGCAGAGATGGGATTGGCAGGGAAGCTGCTGCTGGTGGATGTTCTGAATGTGTTCAGAGAGTCAGAAGAAGTGCAGCATCTGGTCTGCCTGGTGCTGGCCCAACTTGCTGCCACTGGTAAGCCACGAGCTTTGCTAGGGATGGAGGGACCTGCACGACCTTGCCCCTTGCTAGGGATGGAGGCACGCACGACCTTGCCCCTTGCTAGGGATGGAGGCACGCACGACCTTGCCCCTTGCTAGGGATGGAGGCACGCATGACCATGCCCCTTGCTAGAGGCACGCACGACCTTGCCTCTTGCTAGGGATGGAGGCACGCACGACCTTGCCCCTTGCTAGGGATGGAGGCACGCACGACCTTGCCCCTTGCTAGGGATGGAGGCACGCACGACCTTGCCCCTTGCTAGGGATGGAGGCACGCACGACCTTGCCCCTTGCTAGGGATGGAGGCACTTGCACGACCTTGCCCCTTGCTAGGGATGGAGGCACGCACGACCTTGCCCCTTGCTAGGGATGGAGGCACTTGCACGACCTTGCCCCTTGCTAGGGATGGAGGCATGCACGACCTTGCCCTTTGCTAGGGATGGAGGCACGCACGACCTTGCCCCTTGCTAGGGATGGAGGCACTTGCACGACCTTGCCCCTTGCTAGGGATGGAGGCACGCACGACCTTGCCCCTTGCTAGGGATGGAGGCACTTGCACGACCTTGCCATCTTTCTATACCTTTTTTTAAAAACACTTTGTACCTTCCTGAATCTTTCTGTACCCCTAGGGATGGAGGCACTTGCACGACCTTTGCCCCCGGATTCCTCTGGCCATTGTGACTGGTCTGTTTTGAGGTCACTCGTGTGGAGTGTTCATGTGGTGGACCCGTGCATGACTGGCACCGTGCACAGCTGCAGTGTTCACACGCTGGATCGTAATGGAAATTCTCTGGAGGAGAAAATGATCGGAATGTGGTGCTCGTAGCGGACCCATGCATGTGGCAGACCTGTGCTCGTGGCAGACCCGTGCATGTGGCAGACCCGTGCATGTGGCGGACCCGTGCATGTGGCAGACCCGTGCATGTGGCAGACCCGTGCATGTGGCAGACCCGTGCTCATGGCGGACACATGCATGTGGTGGACCCGTGCATTGGTGGACCCATGCATGTGGTGGACCCGTGCTTGTGGCAGACCTGAGCATGTGGCAGACCCGTGCATGTGGCGGACTTGTGCTCGTAGTGGACCCGTGCATGTGGTGGACCTGTGCTCGTGGTGGATGAGATGAATCCAGAATCCAAAATGATTAACACAGGCATATTAAGGATAATTATTCAATTAATGATAGTAGTGTTCAGACAACCACATGTGCAACCCATTCCACCATACGTAATGATCCTTTCCCATACACATATTGCATTCCACCACCTCGAATCCATTCCATCACCTGGAATCCATTCCACTCACTCTGGAACAGTCAGACTTGGTGAGCTCATCTATAAATCCCCCAAAAGTTTTCCTGTACTCTAATATATGCCAGGAGGCCTCACTGACAGGCACCCATCACCGCTTGGCTTCAGCAATGGATGGTGCATGGGATCGGGTCCATGCCCAGATTAGGAATTTAGCTCGAGGCTACACATATGCCCTTAAGGGGGTAGTTCACCCAAAACTGGAAAAAAACGTCTGTTGACTTTGAATGCCCATAACTTTTTTTAATAATTGGTTTGTGTAGATAATGTTATGCTCAAATTGTTGCTTGTTCTATGTGCTTTCCAATGATATATAAAATATCTCTAGAGGCATGTTTTGTCAGAAGATGCATGCAGAAATGCATGCATCTTCAGAAACAGGGACCCTCCTTCTCTTGGCAGACCCCCACTACTCATTTTTAAAAATCAAAAGCTGTAAATTGGTTTGTGGCTTGTCAAAGCTAACAGCTGTGATATGGATGATTTTACATTGCAATAACTAAAGTGGTTGTTGAATGGCAACGTGCCGTATTTGATTACGCGCTAAAATTGTATTTTTAGCGCGTAATCAAATACGGCACGTTGCCATTCAACAACCACTTTAGTTATTGCAATGTAAAATCATCCATATCACAGCTGTTAGCTTTGACAAGCCACAAACCAATTTACAGCTTTTGATTTTTAAAAATGAGTAGTGGGGGTCTGCCAAGAGAAGGAGGGTCCCTGTTTCTGAAGATGCATGCATTTCTGCATGCATCTTCTGACAAAACATGCCTCTAGAGATATTTTATATATCATTGGAAAGCACATAGAACAAGCAACAATTTGAGCATAACATTATCTACACAAACCAATTATTAAAAAAAAGTTATGGGCATTCAAAGTCAACAGACGTTTTTTCCCAGTTTTGGGTGAACTACCCCCTTAACATCTAATAAAGACCGTGACCCACGATATTGGTCACGATATTATTATTGTTGTTGTTGTTGTTGTTGTTATTATTATTATTATTATTATTATTATTATTATTATTATTATTATTATTATTATTATTATTATTATTATTATTATTATTACTATTAACAAGAAGAGCAACCCTCTCAGCACGCTCTCTCACCTCCCCCCTTAACAAGAAGATCCTCTATGAAACCCTGAGTACTACTATTACATATTTAATGGCTGTAACTTGAAGTCTCTGAACAGGATGCAATTAGAATAAGGATGAGTGTAAGCTTCAGCTCCATCGAGCCAAGCAAACAAAAGCTACGCAGTGCTACACTCTGCACCAGCAAAGCAATCCAGCCAGGAGTTGGTGCAAGAGATTCATAATGGCATCATGCACCCAGATATGTGCGTTACTTGGAGTTGAAATGTAGCAAGACTCACTCGACTCTTTTCAGCCGATATTTGAAGGCGAGTGTTGGCACTCTTGGATGCTTAGTGCATAGACTGCACAAGTTATAAATATATGGGTTTACTTGGTAGGGTTTCATTTAGGAAAACTGTCCAGGGGAGGGGGAGGGGGGGGGGGGAATGAATCTTGATTTAAGGGGGGCATGATGATTAAGATGTGGCATATTTTCAAGGGGATGAAAAGGTTCCAAGTGGAAGATTCCTACCCTAAATGAAACCCTGCTTGTTGTACACATGCATACATGACTCACAAGTAGTTGAGCTGGCTGTGTTTTTTAAGTTATGTGCTGCTAGCTATTGTCACACGCTCTCATCACCCACGGCCATGTTGTCTTGATAATCCTTACCAGTTTTTTTTTGCAAACTGGAAACAGACGAGTCTTTGGAGAATTAGGTGTCTTGGGAGTAAGGTCATCATGGATTGACTTTGGTACTCAGAGGAAGAAAGAGGACAGATAATCCTCGAAGACCAAATTTTCGGGTAAGGTATGTGGTTTACTACCTTAGCAAAGGATTCAAGGCATACTCTTTTTTGGAGCAAAAAATTGCCTTTTACGATGCTAAGAAGATGCCAAGTTATGAAGCTTTTCTGTATTTACTTTTTGGTATCCGCCATTTTGAAGTGGAGGTTAAAACCTTATAGGGAATGTTACCATACTCCCGATGGTCCACAGGGTGGGTGTCTAACCATGTGGCGTGCTTGTAATGACCCTTTACCAGGTATGATATTAATCCTTCTCTTTCAGTTGATCTGGAGGAGGGTGACGTCATGTTCACAGAGGACTTCATCAGACCTGTCTGCCTGGCCCTCAGGGTAAGAGCAGCTAGAGAGGGAGAGAGAGAGCTCTTGGGGATAATGAGATTATTATGAGAGAACTCCTCTCATTAGCAGAGCCAGCCAGGCCTGCGTGGCATGGATACAATTCCAGAGAAAGTTGGTGCAAGCTGCTTGAAGTCTGATTAATATGCACTGGATCAGCCTTGGAGTGTAGCGAAAACCCCATTCCACATGTGTCACATGCATGTTGCCTTGGAGAATGTCTCCACGTCTCACGCATGCCCCTCGCCCAACTCAAATCATAACATGGTTCTAATTCACCATATATATCTCGGGGGTAGCAGGTTCCACGTAGCCCGAAGGTGTTTGGCTGGGTGTTTGTGTAAAACCAGCTGATTTGATTAATAAAGATTGCACAGACTAGGATGGGATGGTGTAGTGGGTATCTATTACACCAGGTTAGGATTCAATTAGCACCACTTCACAGGTCTCCTCATGCACCCTCTGGCACTGAAGCAGCATTGTTAGAGAGCTGCTGGCATTTGGAGGGAAATTGCTTGCACTCGGGAACAATTAAGACATAATTAACACATGCACTTGTCCAGCTGCTTGGGATTAACTGACCAACCGTCTGGCTGCTCTGTGGGCTCGGTGGTAAACCAGAGCTTTGATGACTTGTCTCGACAGAGAAGCAATCGAGGTATCGAGGTTTTTGGTGTGTGCATGTCTAGCTGACCTCAAAGCCATTGGCTGGATCCATGGATTACAGGACTATGGATCAAGCCTGCTGGATAGCGAGGGGAGGGGGGGGGGGGGGCAATGACTTCCCTGCCGTTGCGATGGCAGCCACATGCCACAAAGAACCCCCAGGATGTTTGTTTGTTTGTTTGCAGAGACATAGAGTGTAATATGTAGAAGTTAAAAATGAAAATTCCACGATTCTTTTTCCGCACAAAGATATCCGCACGCACGCATGCACATACCTGCCGTTGATCCTACTTGCGTGCATGGCATGGGGTGATTAGCTGGGGGTCCTCCCTCGCTCCGTGCCACTGTATTGGTGGAGCTACCAGTACCAGCAAACAATGTTATAGCAGCTCACTCTGCTTCTGCAGAAATTGGACGGAGCGACGGAATGGGAAAGTGGAAGGAAATACGTGTGAGATGGAAATCTTAGACCTGGATATAGCGTGTGGCAAAGCACAATGGGAATGAGGGGAAGAGTCAGAGGTAGTGTGGGAGGAGTCAGAGTAGGGGGTGGAGGACGTGTGGAGGGAGGGAACGAAAGGGGTAGCCGTGGGCGGGCCCCTAAATATGCAGTGGGAGGAAGTAGGTTTGGTGCCGAGCGTTGTTAATGGGACACGGTGCGCTTCAGCCGTTCATTACCTCATCTCTGTTTCATATTTTACTCGTTCTACCCAGTCTCACTCTGGTTCCAAGAATGTGCTTACCAGTGCGTCAGCCCTTCTGATGACACTCTCCTCTGATGGTGAGTACACATGGCACTGATGGTGAAATGTTTGTGATGATGAGTCCACGTGGCACTGATGGTGAAACGTTTGTGATGATGAGTCCACGTGGCAGTGATGATGAAATGTTTGTGATGATGAGTCCACGTGGCACTGATGGTGAAATGTTTGTGATGATGAGTCCACATGGCACTGATGGTGAAATGTTTGTGATGATGAGTCCATGGCACTGATGGTGAAATGTTTGTGATGATGAGTCCACATGACTGATGGTGAAATGTTTGTGATGATGAGTCCATGGCACTGATGGTGAAATGTTTGTGATGGTGAGTCCACATGACTGATGGTCAAATGTTTGTGGCTTAGGCTAGGAGTGGACCAGCTGAGGTCTTCAGCTTTTAGAAGGCCATTGCTGGCATTGGTGTGTTCTGAGGGAGGAGTCTGCTGCTCTTCTTCACTTGAGAATGCTGTTCCAACGGGACCTTCTTGCTGTGGTGGTCTATTTGTTGCTGTTGTAGTGCATGGTACACCTGGTCCTAGTTTTAGACAGTCATCTTCCCAGCCGATACTTGAAGCATGGAGATGTGGATCTTCTCCTTTTATCTCAGCTTCTTTCTCTTCTTCTCTTATTTTTTCCTTCATCTCCTCAGAGTCCTCTCTTTCTCCTTCTGCTCTTCATTGACAAGTTGCCTCACTTTCTCCTCAGTTCTCTTTTCTCAGCTTTTCTCCCACCTTGACTCCCTCCCTCCCTCCTTGGCTCCTCTCTAATCTCCTTCCACAAATTTCTTCCATCTTCCTTCCTTTTTTCTTGTCTTGTCCTTCTTTCTCAGTTCATGTCAGTTTCTGTTTATTGTGCTGGTTTAGTGGGAACACTGTGTGGTGTGAGGTGTGATGTGAGGTGTGATGTGAGGTGTGAGGTGAGGCATAGTGTGAGATGTGAGGTGAGGCGTGATGTGAGGTGTGGTGTGAGGTGAGGTGTGAGGCGTGGTGTGGGATGTGAGGTGTGGTGTGAGATGAGGTGTGGGTAGGAATCCTCCTCTGCAACTTCACACATCCTTATCTTGCTGTATCACATCCAACCACTTATTAGTTCTTGTATGTTAGCTCTCTTAGCTGGACAGCCTCACTCTCTTTCTCTGCATGGCTGCTCTCTTAGCTGGACAGCCTCACTCTCTGCAGGGTGGCTGCTCTCTTAGCTGGGCAGCCTCACTCTCTGCAGGGTGGCTGCTCTCTTAGCTGGGCAGCCTCACTCTCTGCAGGGTGGCTGCTCTCTTAGCTGGGCAGCCTCACTCTCTGCAGGGTGGCTGCTCTCTTAGCTGGACAGCCTCACTCTCTGCAGGGTGGCTGCTCTCTTAGCTGGACAGCCTCTCTCTGCAGGGCTGCTCTCTTAGCTGGACAGCCTCACTCTCTGCAGGGTGGCTGTTCTCTTAGCTGGACAGCCTCACTCTCTGCAGGGCTGCTCTCTTAGCTGGACAGCCTCACTCTCTGCAGGGTGGCTGCTCTCTTAGCTGGACAGCCTCACTCTCTGCAGGGTGGCTGCTCTCTTAGCTGGGCAGCCTCACTCTCTGAAGGGTGGCTGCTCTCTTAGCTGGACAGCCTCACTCTCTGCGGGGTGGCTGCTCTCTTAGCTGGGCAGCCTCACTCTCTGCAGGGTGGCTGCTCTCTTAGCTGGACAGCCTCAATCTCTGCAGGGTGGCTGCTCTCTTAGCTAGACAGCCTCACTCTCTGCAGGGTGGCTGCTCTCTTAGCTGGACAGCCTCAATCTCTGCAGGGTGGCTGCTCTCTTAGCTGGGCAGCCTCACTCTCTGCAGGGTGGCTGCTCTCTTAGCTGGACAGCTTCTCTCTCTGCAGGGCTTCTCTCTTAGCTAGACAGCCTCACTCTCTGCATGGTGGCTGCTCTCTTAGCTGGACAGCTTCTCTCTCTGCAGGGTGGCTGCTCTCTTAGCTGGGCAGCCTCACTCGGTGCAGGGTGGCTGCTCTCTTAGCTGGACAGCTCTCTCTGAAAGATGGCTGCTCTCTGAACTTCATGGCTGCCTGGAAGAGCTGTAACACTATTGAGCCTATTTGTTTTGGGACTTCTTGTTGACCCAGTGTGCACATATACTAGTGGGCATGCATCTCCATCAACCAGAACTAAGAAGTTCCCAGTGTACACATATACTAGTAGGCATACATCCACACCAACCACAACTAAGACCTCTTTAACTCTGACCGTATCAAGAGATATGTAGAGAGACGACGGACTTTACAAACCTGATGACATCAAAGCTTGTTTTCCCATATTATAAACCCTTCCACCCCAACCCTCTTTGATTGTTGTTGTTGGTATTATTATTGCCACAAATGCTCAAATTATAGTTCTTGGGACTCTCGTTCGTCTGTGTCCTCTATTACTAGAATACTGTTCTACTGAGTCTGTGCCTTGCAACAACAGAAGAGAAGAATATTCGTTCTTTCACTGCACGTGGTAAAATTGATGATTACTTTGCTATGCTGTCCAAATTTAGCCGGCTAGAAGCCACACTAGACCTGTCATGGGGACTGTACTCTGAACCAGCTGTGGCTACTCCTCTCATTCCATGGCGTCTCTATATTCCAATACACTCGGCAGCCTCTAGTGATCCTTGGGAAGGAGAAGGATGCTCCAGTAGCAGCGGCCATCTCTCTGATGGCAAAACACATGGCATCCTCTAGTGATCCTTGGAAGGAGAAGGATGCTTCAGTAGCAGTGGCCATCTCTCTGATGGCAGAGGCTAGGACAGAACGAGTTACTAGTCGCACACCCACACAGAAATAGAAATGACTGAGGTCAGAGGTGATGCATTATTAGAAATTTAGCACAGAAATTTGTTATTATTATTATTATTATTATTATTATCACCTCAAAAATCAACTTCAAATTGTAGTCACTCGACGTTTCAACTAGATACTCTGCCTTCATCAGGAATAGAGAATCTAGTCGAAACATCGAGTGAATACAATTTGAAGTTGATATTGAGAAGGTGATTATAATGTTATTATGTCAACTGAGAGTTCATTGGGAGATTATTATTGTTTTATTATTATTATTATTTATTATATTATTATATAACTTTTGACAATTAATATTATGCATACATTAATAGGCATCATTAGTGGACTGACTAGTACCTAGCACAGCATTCCCATGCTGGATATTCTCCAGAGGAGAAATGATCGGCACACTTGGATTTGAGACGCAACTCCAAAAGAAAACAAGGATGTGTCTGCTCCAAACACTTCAGTGGTTTCTGTCCCAATAGGAACAAAAAATGGGCTATGGCAATGTTCACATATTTCACCTCTTCAAGGACTCAGCTCTATTGGCCACTACACCTGTTATTATTGTTGTTGTTGTTATATGTAGTATTGCTACTACTACTACTACTGCTATTATTATTATTATTATTATTGTTATTGTTATTACAATGACTTTCTCAATAATCAACTTTGAAATTTACTCCGACGTTTTCGGCTGGACACTCCACCTTCTTCAGAGTCAGAATTCCTGATGAAGGCTGAGCAAAATGTTGAGTGAGCAAGTTGATTATTGAGAAGGCCATTGTAATTTCCTGAGAGTTCATTGAGAGATGATTCTTATTATTATTATTACTATTTATTATTATTATTATTATTATTATTATTATTATTATTATTATTATTATTATTATTATTATTATTATTATTATTATTATTATTATTATTATTATTATTATTATTATTATTATTATTATTATTATTATTATTATTATTATTATTATTATTATTATTATTATTATTATTATTATTATTATTATTATTATTATTATTATTATTATTATTACTACTACTACTACTACTACTACTACTACTACTACTACTACTATACTATTATTATTATTATTATTATTATTACATTATTATTATTATTATTATTATTATTAAAGCAAATCTCGTGAGTGGCGACAACAACATCTAATAGTCATGGACTTTCTACGGATATCCAAAGGTCAGATGTCTAACCATCGTAGTCGGCATTAGTTGGGCATGAACCTTGAACTTTGGACATTCCTAGTTGTCGTGGGATTGTCCGTGTCATCACAGGACGTATGTGGTACTTCTCGTGGTCGTCGGACTGTTGATAGTCAAAAAATGTCCTGACCCACCGATGCTCGCCTGTTTTGAGCGGATGTGGATGTAGTGTGCGACAGAGGCATTTAGAGGATTGAGTTGTCTGGAAGACACATATCCACGCTTCTCGGAGCTCTTTCATTAAATCATCTTTGCTGTGTATGTGAGGTTGGTTCTGCTGCTGGAAATGTGCAAGAAATGTTGTGCAGATGGCTTGCCCACAACAGCCAGCAACAGGTCTCAGATATCCCTGATTCTCACTGGGATACATACATACACATGCACCACATGCATGAATCTCCATCTTGCAAATCCAGTTTGCCTTATCCTGATAAGACATAAGTGAGCGATGAAAAAACCAACTCTCCCACAGAGATGCAAAACAGCTGATGGTTTCAGCCGCACTGCTAATGTGTCAAGCACCGCTAATGTGTCAAACACCGTCTGAGAAAACGTCTGAACCACTGCAGGTTTTCCCATCAATGGAAAGTTATACATAGGGATGTATTCCTGAGAGACCTAGTTTGGATGATCTCATCCCCCTCCTCCCCCCCCTCCCCTCCCCCCGCACACACACACACAAACAGCTTGTCATGGGAAACTGAAGCTGTCTGGCCCAAGGCAGTCGTGTCATATTTGAGCTGGACAGTCTGTGGGGGAACACTTTGATGTGGTTTGATGTGGTCATGGTTATGATCTTGTACTTCAGCTCTGTTTTTGTGCTTTTTGAAGCTGCTATAACTTCCGTGAAATGCTACAGGAAAGTTTCCATGGCAACCTGTACCAACCCACCTGTGGGATAGCATGTTTCTCTACCGGTGTACCAGGTTTGTGGGGATGTAAGTAGCAGAAGCAGCTAGGGATTACCCACGTCACTTTTAAGAGGATGAAGTTTGTTCCATGGAGGATATGCATTGATGAAATCCAAGCTTGAGTGTTCCTCAACAAGCACGTGAAGTTGATCTGAAGGGGTACCGAGTATTCATGTTCTCGTTAGCTCCAGCCAGCAAGAAGCGCTTGCATGTATCATGCCTCTAGTTGAAGCTATTGGCTATTTCTTAAGAAGAACATAATGAGGAATAGGAAGTGCTGAGTGTTGTTTTGTTGCTAAGATGTACCACAGTTTCTTCGAACCCCATGATCCACATCCTGTGTGTGTGTGTGTGTGGGTGGGTGCGCGATGCGAAATTCTCATGATAATCGATATTTAGTGCGCCCCTTAATAAGAGGATGTGACTCGTACACAGGAAAGCCAGCGATTGAGCTAAGCAGATTTGGGGTTGAAACTTATGCCAAGGGGTGCAACTTATACTCTGGAGAATGTGGTGGTCAGGCCGTATGTTTGGTTGAAACTGTTTTCAGCCCTTGTCCTGTTCTTGTTGTTGTTGTGTGTGCAGAGGTGGCTTCAGGTGTAATAGGAGGATTTCAAGGGGTACAGGCCCTGCTGGCAGCAATGCGAGCCTTTCCGGGGGACCTGGAGATCATCTCCAACTGTGTCACTGCCATTTGGTCCCTCTCCATGATTGGTCAGTTTCTTCATGCGTGTGTGATGTGTGTGCATTGGGACGTGTGTGTGTGTGTGTTGTGGTGTGTGTGTGTGTGTTGGGATGTGTGTGTGTGTGTGTGTGTGTTGGGGGGTGTGTGTGTGTGTTGGGATGTGTGTGTGTGTGTGTGTGTGTGTGTGTTGGGATGTGTGTGTGTCTTGGGATGTGTGTGTGTGTGTGTGTTGGGGTGTGTGTGTGTGTGTGTGTGTTGGGGTGTGTGTGTGTGTTGGGATGTGTGTGTGTGTGTGTGTTGGGGTGTATGTGTGTGTGTGTGTTGGGGTGTGTGTGTGTTGGGATGTGTGTGTGTGTTGGGATGTGTGTGTGTGTGTGTGTTGGGGCGTGTGTGTGTTGGGATGTGTGTGTGTGTGTGTTGGGATGTGTATGTGTGTTGGGATGTGTGTGCGTTGGGATGTGTGTGTGTGTGTGTGTTGGGATGTGTGTGTGTGTGTGTTGGGATGTGTGTGTGTGTGTGATGGGATGCGTGTGTTGGGGTGTTTGTGTGTGTGTGTGTGTTGGGGTGTGTGTGTGTGTGTGTGTGTGTGTTGGGATGTGTGTGTGTGTTGGGATGTGTGTGTGTTGGGATGTGTGTGTGTGTGTGTGTGTTGGGATGTGTGTGTTGGGATGTGTGTGTGTGTGTGTGTGTGTTGGGATGTGTGAACACAGAACAAGAGAGAGATTGAGTTGTCATTGTTGTGAGAGAAGTGTGCATGAGTGTACACAGCCAAATAATGAATCCCATGCGATGAATAGTGGCTGTGTTTTTAAAACTTGCACATGCCCAATGGACTGGTGTGTTGTGAAATGGGAAGAACTCTGTACTCTGTACTCTGTACTTCCAGTTTGAGAAAGTAAAGGTTGTATTGAGATAATGGCTGCCTATTGCAGTGCTTGGATTGTCTGTGCTGTATTCTTTCTAAAACTCTTCTGCTGCTACACAGCACCTATGCCTACCAGGAACCACTATGAATGCCTTCATCCTTGAGGATAGAGGCAGAGCTTAGCTTTTTGTTTGCTTGCCAATGGAGCCAATCCTTTACCAAACTGCATCTTATTGCATTTGCATTCTAATAATGGTTATCCTGAAAATAGAGTGATCCTGGTGGAATTGATTGACATTTAAGACGTCCACCAAACTAGGCTAACTGATACTCTATACACCACAAACATACACACTTGATTACTTGGAAACATGTGCAATGCACTTTTGACAAGCCCACACCTCTCCCACTCTGCTATTCTATGTGGCGTTGCCAACTCTACTATTCTCTATGACACTGCCCACTCTACTATTCTCTATGGCACTGCCTACTCTGCTATTCTCTATGACACTACCCACTCTACTATTCTCTATGACACTACCCACTCTGCTATTCTCTATGACACTGCCCACGCTGCTATTCTCTATGGCACTGCCCACTCTGCTATTCTCTATGACACTGCCCACTCTACTATTCTCTATGACACTACCCACTCTGCTATTCTCTGAGACATATAAATACTGCCACTGCCACTAATCATATGCACTTATTCAAGTGATTGTTGAGCTGGTGCAGTTGACCTAAAGACTAAGCAAATATCTGTTTTGAAGGCTAGAGCATCTAGCAGGAAACAATATTTTTTAAGCTGATTATTGGAGAAAGTCATAAGCTGCAAATTTTTAATGAGGCCAGCAAACAAGTGCTGTGCATTGGTCTGTCAGGTTATGTCCACAGCAGAACTCATAGCAAGGAACTCCATCCAGGAGCACTTTCTTCACGGCCAAGGGACTCAGAGAGGTTGCTGGGTGGTGCCTGTGTAGCCTTCCTCAGCAGAAGAGCTGCCAGAAACAGCAGTCATTCTCGGGAAGAAGTGGGACATTATGGCAGTTGCAATCATGTCAGCCATTTTCCTCCATTTTTTGGCTCAGTCTACCCGTCAAAAGAAGAGTAAAGTTTTCTGACTACTTAAATCATGATCAAGCAGTTTTTTTAGCATGTGAATGATGTCAGGTTTGTCCCTCTAAGCGCTAACAGTAATTGCCTTCTTGTCTGTCGGTTCTAGCCTCTGTTTATTGTTGATTGTGTACTGACAGTGTTTCATGCACTGCTGCACAAAATGGTCGAGATTTAATTCCCGAATGGTGTATATGAATGAACACATTCTTTATGTGGAGAAAACTTATTTATTGACTGTTAGTGCATGTATGGAATGTTGTCTTATTCCCTGGCCACACGATTGAATGTAGCCACTATATAAGCCCTGGGTGTTCAATTAGTTTCCCTTGAGGGCCAGGCGCCTGAGGATCTTAGGACCCGACAAAACTAATAAGTAAGGAAGAAATATTAAATCTAATAAAGCTCATAAAAACCATTAGCATCAATACTTTCATGTTTAAACCACTACCAAACATTACCATAAACTTCTCAATTATTCAACTTTGAAATATACCCTCTCGATGTTTAGCTCCTAGCCTTTGATGAAGGTTAGAGCATCTAGCCATGATGAAGGCTAGAGCATCTAGCCATGATGAAGGCTAGAGCATCTAGCCCTGATGAAGGCCAGAGCATCTAGCTCTGATGAAGGCTAGAGCATCTAGCCCTGATGAAGGCTAGAGCATCTAGCCCTGATGAAGGCTAGAGCATCTAGCCCTGATGAAGGCCAGAGAATCTAGCTCTGATGAAGGCTAGAGCATCTAGCTCTGATGAAGGCTAGAGCATCTAGCTCTGATGAAGGCTAGAGCATCTAGCCATGATGAAGGCTAGAGCATCTAGCCCTGATGAAGGCCAGAGCATCTAGCTCTGATGAAGGTTAGAGCATCTAGCCCTGATGAAGGCTAGAACATCTAGCTCTGATGAAGGCTAGAGCATCTAGCCCTCCTAGAGCATCTAGCTCTGATGAAGGCCAGAGCATCTAGCTCTGATGAAGGCTAGAGCATCTAGCTCTGATGAAGGCTAGAGCATCTAGCTCTGATGAAGGCTAGAGCATCTAGCCCTGATGAAGGCCAGAGCATCTAGCCCTGATGAAGGCTAGAGCATCTAGCTCTGATGAAGGCTAGAGCATCTAGCCCTGATGAAGGCCAGAGCATCTAGCCCTGATGAAGGCTAGAGCATCTAGCTCTGATGAAGGCTAGAGCATCTAGCCCTGATGAAGGCTAGAGCATCTAGACCTGATGAAGGTTAGAGCATCTAAACCTGATGAAGGTTAGAATCTAGCCCTGATGAAGGCTAGAGCATCTAGCTCTAATGCAGGCTAGAGCATCTAGCTCTGATGCAGGCTAGAGCATCTAGCCATGATGAAGGCTAGAGCATCTAGCCATGATGAAGGCTAGAGCATCTAGCCATGATGAAGGCTAGAGCATCTAGCTCTGATGAAGGATAGAGCATCTAGCCCTGATGAAGGCTAGAGCATCTAGCCCTGATGAAGGCTAGAGCATCTAGCTCTGATGAAGGCTAGAGCATCTAGCTCTGATGAAGGCTAGAGCATCTAGCTCTGATGAAGGCTAGAGCATCTAGCCATGATGAAGGCTAGAGCATCTAGCCATGATGAAGGCTAGAGCATCTAGCTCTGATGAAGGCTAGAGTATCTAGCTGAAACATTGAGAGAGTAAATTTCAAGTTGAATATTGAGAAAGTCATTGCAATTCGTTATGTCAACTGAATGTTTGTTGAGAATATCAAACAAATTTTTCCCCCTTCTGTATGCAAGTAAAGGACTTCAAACACACATAGCCACGTGCCAACTTTTTCATTTTCAGTCTTAATGTTTGTCTTAATGTTTGTAGTCGATGTTTTCAACTTGTTCATGAAGGCAAGTGTGTTGAGTATTTTCTTCAAACAAAAGTTTGAAGCATTTGGAGTCTTTGATTTCGACTCCTCCCGTGCAACTCAGCGCAGTCTTAGTGGCTGGTGTAGGTCATCTTAATCAAGTTCAAAAACTTCAGAGCTTTTGGGCGTCAGTGCAATTCGCGTGCTTTGATGCAGTTGATGAGTTAACTAGCTTCTGTACTTGTTCTTCAAGAAGTTCATTGTGGAGAATCCATATTCACAGGTGTATGTGGAGCTTAAGTACTTTGTTTGCAATTTTCTTCATCAAGAGCGCGGAAGATTTCTTTGATCGGAATATCAGGGGATCGATATCATTTCCACATAGCACTTTCCCTTGAATTCCAACGCACTCAAGATTGCAGCATCGACCCGCTCGAAGGATATCTTAGCACTGCTTGCAAGCTTGATTACATTATCATATGTTAAAAGGATTTGCAGTGCCAACTGGTATATAGACATTGATCGAGGGTGAAGTGGCTAAATCTTTATTAAAATTACTGCTGAGCTCCTCCATGAAGAGTTTGAAGCAGTCCACTTTGCCACCAAACTCTTATTTTGGAAGGAATACAAAATTGGCGGCATCATGGTCCTGTAAGTTACCTTTGTGCGATAATAATTTGCATTGAAACATGCTCATAGTTGGTGTTAAATCACAAATCGTGTGTCCCTTGCCCTGAAGTTTAAGATTCAGTTTGTTCAAATGCCGCGTAATGTTGGCCAGAAAGACTACGATGTTCATCGTACCCTCATTGTGGATAAAATTAATTGAAAAACTCCGTTGCCTTTAGCTGACTTACTCCTAGTGAGAAGTTCTCTTAATTCCGTCTGTGGCGTCCAGAATCTGGCAAGGGTATTGCCTTACTTAATCATCGCACGTTATATCATCGCACGTTATTGTGAGGAGATTGTCATATTTTGCATCGACTTCTCTATTTAAAAAAGTACGTAATTGTCTGTGCTGTGGGGCTGATGATGCTTGGAGGAAGTTCACAGTTCATTCCGCACTAAAGTCATCGTTTCTGCATATTCATTTCTGAGATCGGCAGAGAGCATGATTTGAAGAATGTCACGATATGCTTGGGTTATGTTCTCTGAGTCATTGCACCCCCTCCTCTTTACTTCCCTGCCATACATAGGTGGGCCTCTGTCTGTTGCAGTGGGCACATTCTTATCAAGGGTTTGCCTTGCATTCAGCCAAAATGTCAAAATATATTTTCCCATTACTCTTTCTTCAAGCGCCTTCACACCCAGGACATCCTTTTAAACTTTCCCCAGGACATCCTCTTAATTAAACTCGTCCCAGGACGTCCTCTTAAACTCTCCATCATGATGCTACTGAACATAGCAGTGAAGCTGTGCCCTGTCAGTTGTATCGGTCGATTCGTCAACAGCTAACAAAATTCCTTTGGCCTATTCCAAATTCCGAATTAGGTCATCTCTTAATAGCTTGGTCAGAATATCACCTCCTTCCACCCAGTTGTAGTTTCTGATAACGGAATTTCATAAACACTCTTCACAACTTTGTATCTTGTCTTGTCTTGACCTGCTATTATAGCCTGAACCACTTCGACACAATTTAGTAATCTCTGAATCTGTGAATGGTTTCTTGTGTTTGCCCAGTATCCAAAGTCTTGCATCTGTCGCTCGTTCTTGGAACGTTTAGTTGTTCAAGCCTTGACACTTGCTTTTCCAATGATGTTCAGCTTACAATGTATGTGCTCCTTCCTGATGCTCGAGTTCAGGAGAAAAGCGGTTTCGAATCTTGAGCAGGCTGTTTTTCCTAGTCCCATTTCAAGTTTCCAGTCTTCAAAATGGCAACAACTGCACTGCAGATGAAACATATCGTGTGGTTTTTTTTGCATTCTTCGATGTCTGTACACAAACGCTTGCTTGTTAGTCCAATACGATTTTCTCTGTTCCCCTTTCGCTTTTTTGGTTGTGTTGACGCCATCTAGAAAGCAGCTGATTCTTAGCAGTAACCTTCATCTGTCTCAGGCGTGAGGAGGAAGACAGTCGGTAAACTTTTTGTAATGTGCACGCAAGCATCCGAAAACTCTTTGAAAAGCCACCTTGGTCACACTGCTTCTCATGCAGCAGATACCTTACCTCTTTTAGATGAAGGCTGCGTCGCAGGATTCCTTGATGTTACTGCCCAAACACTAACTTTGTGTTTGACATTTCCTCATCAACCGCTAGTCTGGCGACGAATGTCTGCTCAAAATGAAATGAATGAAATGATATTTTCATTTTTACGGTTTTCCATCTTCTTTTAAATTTTTACTTTTAATGTCTTCGTGGGCCGGATTGAAATCGCACGCAGGATGCATAATGAGTAGAGGAGAGAGAACTGGCTGCATGGTCAGTAGAGGACAGAGAACTGGCTGCACAATCAATAGAGGAGAGAGAACTGGCTGCACAGTCAGTAGAGGAGAGAGAACTGGCTGGCACAGTCAGAAGAGGAGAGAGAACTGGCTGGCACAGTCAATAGAGAAGAGAGAACTGGCTGCACAGTCAGTAGAGGAGAGAGAACTGGCTGCATAGTCAGTAGAGGAGAGAGAACTGGCTGCACAGTCAGTAGAGAAGAGAGAACTGGCTGCACGGTTAGTAGAGGAGACAGAGAACTGGCTGGCACAGTCAGTAGAGGAGAGAGAACTGGCTGGCACAGTCAGTAGAGGAGAGAGAACTGGCTGCACAGTCAGTAGAGGAGAGAGAACTGGCTGCATAGTCAATAGAGGAGAGAGAACTGGCTGCAGTGTCAGAGAAATGGCTGGCACAGTCAGTAGAGGAGAGAGAACTGGCTGGCACAGTCAGTAGAGGAGAGAGAACTGGCTGCACAGTCAATAGAGAAGAGAGAACTGGCTGCACAGTCAGTAGAGGAGAGAGAACTGCTGCACAGTCAGTAGAGGAGAGAGAACTGGCTGGCACAGTCAGTAGAGGAGAGAGAACTGTCTGCACAGTCAATAGAGGAGAGAGAACTGGCTGCAGTGTCAGCAGAGGAGAGAGAACTGGCTGCACAGTCAGTAGAGGAGAGAGAACTGGCTGCACAGTCAGTAGAGGAGAGAGAACTGGCTGCACAGTCAGTAGAGGAGAGAGAACTGGCTGCAGTGTCAGTAGAGGAGAGAGAACTGGCTGCACAGTCAATAGAGAAGAGAGAACTGGCTGCACAGTCAGTAGAGGAGAGAGAACTGCTGCACAGTCAGTAGAGGAGAGAGAACTGGCTGCACAGTCAATAGAGAAGAGAGAACTGGCTGCACAGTCAGTAGAGGAGAGAGAACTGGCTGCATAGTCAATAGAGGAGAGAGAACTGGCTGCAGTATCAGAGAAATGGCTGGCACAGTCAGTAGAGGAGAGAGAACTGGCTGCACAGTCAATAGAGAAGAGAGAACTGGCTGCACAGTCAGTAGAGGAGAGAGAACTGGCTGGCACAGTCAGTAGAGGAGAGAGAACTGTCTGCACAGTCAGTAGAGGAGAGAGAACTGGCTGCACAGTCAGTAGAGGAGAGAGAACTGGCTGCAGTGTCAGCAGAGGAGAGAGAACTGGCTGCATAGTCAGTAGAGGAGAGAGAACTGGCTGCACAGTCAGTAGAGGAGAGAGAACTGGCTGCACAGTCAGTAGAAGAGAGAGAACTGGCTGCACAGTCAGTAGAGGAGAGAGAACTGGCTGGCACAGTCAATAGAGAAGAGAGAACTGGCTGCATAGTCAGTAGGGGAGAGAGAACTGGCTGGCACAGTCAGTAGAGGAGAGAGAACTGGCTGCACAGTCAGTAGAGGAGAGAGAACTGGCTGCACAGTCAGTAGAGGAGAGAGAACTGGCTGCAGTGTCAGCAGAGGAGAGAGAACTGGCTGCACAGTCAGTAGAGGAGAGAGAACTGGCTGCATAGTCAGTAGAGGAGAGAGAACTGGCTGCATAGTCAGTAGAGGAGAGAGAACTGGCTGCACAGTCAGTAGAAGAGAGAGAACTGGCTGCACAGTCAGTAGAGGAGAGAGAACTGGCTGGCACAGTCAATAGAGAAGAGAGAACTGGCTGCACAGTCAGTAGAGGAGAGAGAACTGGCTGCATAGTCAGTAGAGGAGAGAGAACTGGCTGCACGGTTAGTAGAGGAGACAGAGAACTGGCTGGCACAGTCAGTAGAGGAGAGAGAACTGGCTGGCACAGTCAGTAGAGGAGAGAGAACTGGCTGCACGGTTAGTAGAGGAGAGAGAACTGGCTGGATAGTCAATAGAGGAGAGAGAACTGGCTGCAGTGTCAGAGAAATGGCTGGCACAGTCAGTAGAGGAGAGAGAACTGGCTGCACAGTCAATAGAGAAGAGAGAACTGGCTGCACAGTCAGTAGAGGAGAGAGAACTGGCTGCATAGTCAATAGAGGAGAGAGAACTGGCTGCAGTGTCAGAGAAATGGCTGGCACAGTCAGTAGAGGAGAGAGAACTGGCTGCACAGTCAATAGAGAAGAGAGAACTGGCTGCACAGTCAGTAGAGGAGAGAGAACTGGCTGGCACAGTCAGTAGAGGAGAGAGAACTGGCTGCACAGTCAGTAGAGGAGAGAGAACTGGCTGCACAGTCAGCAGAGGAGAGAGAACTGGCTGCACAGTCAGTAGAGGAGAGAGAACTGGCTGCACAGTCAGTAGAGGAGAGAGAACTGGCTGCACAGTCAGTAGAGGAGAGAGAACTGGCTGCACAGTCAGTAGAAGAGAGAGAACTGGCTGCATAGTCAATAGAGGAGAGAGAACTGGCTGCACAGTCAGTAGAGGAGAGAGAACTGGCTTCACAGTCAGTAGAAGAAAGAAATGCTGATGATGGGTGTCTAGAGTGAATATTGAGTGCAGGTCTAGAGGATCAACAGAAAAAAGAACGAGGCTCATTCATCCACTCGGAAGACACACACTCTAATCATCCAAAATATCATTTTTCTATGTCAAATAACAACAAAAACTTGGGATGTGGACACCTGTAAAATATGGATACTTCAGCGCAGTCCCCATAGTGTCTGCATCGAGTAGTTCCACTAGTACCACTACTAACCTATTGTAACACCACTACTAACCTACTGTACCACTACTAACCTACTGTACGACTACTAACCTACTGTACCACTACTAACCTACTGTACCACTACTAACCTACTGTACCACTACTAACCTACTGTACCACTACTAACCTACTGTACCATACTAACCTACTGTACCATACTAACCTACTGTACCATACTAACCTACTGCACCACTACTAACCTACTGTACCACTACTAACCTACTGTACCACTACTAACCTACTGTACCATACTAACCTACTGTACCATACTAACCTACTGTACCATACTAACCTACTGCACCACTACTAACCTACTGTACCACTACTAACCTACTGTACCACTACTAACCTACTGTACCACTACTAACCTACTGTACCACTACTAACCTACTGTACCACTACTAACCTACTGTACCACTACTAACCTACTGTACCACTACTAACCTACTGTACCACTACTAACCTACTGTACCACTACTAACCTACTGTACCACTACTAACCTACTGTACCACTACTAACCTACTGTACCACTACTAACCTACTGTACCACTACTAACCTACTGTACCACCACTACTAACCTACTGTACCACTACTAACCTACTGTACCATACTAACCTACTGTACCATACTAACCTACTGTACCACTACTAACTTACTGTACCACTACTAACCTACTGGACCATACTAACCTACTGTACCACTACTAACCTACTGTACCACTACTAACCTACTGTACCACTACTAACCTACTGTACCACTACTAACCTACTGTACTACTACTAACCTACTGTACCACTACTAACCTACTGTACCATACTAACCTACTGTACCACTACTAACCTACTGTACCACTACTAACCTACTGTACCACTACTAACCTACTGTACCACTACTAACCTACTGTACCACTACTAACCTACTGTACCACTACTAACCTACTGTACCATACTAACCTACTGTACCACTACTAACCTACTGTACCACTACTAACCTACTGAGAGACTGGTAATCTACTGTGATGCTGGTAATCTACTGTGCGCACTCTTGTTTCAGTGGAAGAGCTTCATGAATTGAATGTTCTTCCTTCTGTGGGTTGTTATTGCCTCATGTCAGCTGCACGATTATTTTCACATCTCACTGTCTGCTAGTTGATGTATGGAGAATTACTTCTTGTTCTTTATGTGAGTGTGTAAGCAGCACGACATGTATGCAGGACAAGTGTGGCAGCTACACGTTATAGTGTGTTAGCAACACTACATGTATACAGGACAAGTGTGCCTGCTACACGTTTGTGCGTTAGCAACATGACATTTATACCAGGACTACATGTTAGTGTGTTAGCAACACTACATGTATTATAGGACAAGTGTGACTGTACATGTTAGTGTGTTAGCAACACTACACATATTATAGGACAAGTGTGACTGCTACACGTTATAGTGTGTTAGCAACACAAGTGTGACTGCTAAAGTAACATCGTTGGTGATGCTTCTGAGGTGCTGCACAATCATCAGTGTTCAGCTCACGTTGGCATGCCAGGCATTCATCAAGCAAGGTACGTACCTGAGTGCACGTATCCTCAGTCTTGATAGTGTCCCTGGTCACAATAAGCTCTAAATAGTGTAAATAAGGTCCTGCATTATGGCACTATTAGTGTCCAGTGAGAGCTCTTGTTGTTTAGAGGCGAGTGCGGTAGCATTGTGGCGAGGAAGCCTCACTGGACAGCACTCTCTTCTTCCCCTTAACAAATGAGGAGAGGTGGTTATTGCACCTGAAGGTGAGGTCTGCTCTGTAATGTTGTCGGTCTACGTTAGGCCTCAGTCAGGTCTCGAGGTTGTCTCCCCTTTCACTGGATGCTTTGAACTCCTGAGCTTGCTCTGTGATTGTGGGAGTAAGGCTTCCTCTAGACAGTATCTGTGGCTAGAGGAAGCCTTACTCTCACAAACATTAACTGTCTAACACTCTCCAATCAGGAGCCACAATTTGCAGCAACTCAAGCCTTCAAGATTTTGAGGTACCCCACTTTGGCTGCAGTTCAATATTTTTGGTACCAAAAGAGAGCACACCGAGAGGGCTATCATTTGAGCTATACATCAATTTCATACAGTGAAGTGTGCAGAATCTATGGCGCTCTAAAGTCGTAACCACAAGATTTAAAAAATAATTGTTTGGTTCCCCTTGGGCCTGTCCTTAATGCACACAAAAATGAGCTGGTTCCTATGATTTGGATCTGGAAAATTCCTGTCCACACTGGCATAAGGATTGTCCCCTGGTAAGCCACAAGAGTGGATTCACGCACTTCCACGCACGGAATGGTGCTTTAGTCTCTCCAATCTCTCTGCTTGTTCCATGTTTGCTCTACCGAATCTTCCCTCCCTCCTCGGGCCTTCGCTTTGGCCTCCTCTTCTATCCGTATTTCCTCTGAACTTTTCAATTTCCCTTCGCCGACAATCAGGCAGTGGTCGCCCAGTGTGGCCTCGACTAAACGCACCTTCAAACAGAGAAGTGCTCGTGCATTCCATTTACCACTCCCTCATTGATATTGTCTCTCTCGGTATTTCTCTGACGTGGGTAGACATGTGAAGTTGCCATGGCAATGCCAGAGGTCACTCTTCCAAGAATCCACATGCACAGTAACAGAACTGGACAAAACATGATGGTGGGTTGGAGGATTGGGGGGAAGTTTGCATACAATTTAATTTTTGAATTGTTTATTAAAAACAGGATGCATTTTTAGTTTCTGTACCTTCCTATCTCTGTTCTTCAACCTGCAAGCCAAGCAGGGTTCAGGTAAGAGGAAATTGTTGGTTTACAAGCTAGCACTTGGTCGTAGCCAATCAGCGGCCTGTGGCGTGTGGGTGGTTTGCGGAAAGGAAGTGCTGAGGCAGCACATGGGCTAGTTTGTTTTAGTTTGCAGGTCGTTGTGAAATGAAGTGAAATGAGGGCAGCACTGTCACCTATTACATAGCATTGACACGGCTCTCAATGGCCTAACGATTATGTAGTGGTTCTTCGGTCAACCTGTTAGTGCTAGCTGACTAATTAGTGATCCTAGCTGACTAATCAGTGATCCTGGGTGCTAGCTGACAAGTAATTATTTGTCAGTTTCCACTCAAGACCAGTACTCAAAGCACTAATGAGTGATAATCCTGGGTACTAGTTGACCCTAGTAATTAATCAGTAATAATCCTGGGTGCTAGCTTACTCTAGTAATTAATCAGTGTTAGTCCTGGGTGCTAGCTGACCCTAGTAATTAATCAGTAATTGTCCTGGGTACCAGCTGACTCTAGTAATTAATCAGTGATAGTCCTAGTAATTAATCAGTAATAGTCTTGTGTACCAGCTGACTCTAGTAATTAATCAGTGATAGTCCTGCATGCTAGTAATTAAATCAGTGATAGTCCTGGGTGCTAGCTGACCCTAGTAATTAATCAATGATAGTTCTGGGTGCTAGCTGACCCTAGTAATTAATCAATGATAGTCCTGGGCGCTAGCTGACTCTAGTAATTAATCAGTTGATAGTCCTGGGTGCTAGCTGACTCTAGTAATTAATCAGTGGTATTCCTGGGCGCTAGCTGACTCTAATAATTAATCAGTGATATTCCTGGTCGATAGCTGACTCTAATAATTAATCAATGATAGTCCTGGGTGCTAGCTGACTCTAGTAATTAATCAGTGTTAGTCCTGGGTGCTAGCTGACTAATCAGTGATTGTCCTGGGTGCTAGCTGACTCTAGTAATTACTCAATGATAGTCTTGGGTGCTAGCTGACTCTAGTAATTAATCAATGATAGTCCTGGGTGCTAGCTGCCTCTAGTAATTAATCAATGATAGTCTGGGTGCTAGCTGACTCTAGTAATTAATCAATGATAGTCCTGGGTGCTAGCTGACCCTAGTAATTAATCAGTGATGATAGTCCTGGGTACCAGCTGACAGCTGATCCTAGTAATTAATCAGTTATAGTCCTGGGTGCTTGCTGATCCTAGTAATTAAGTTATAGTCTTGGGTTTTATCTGACCCTAGTAATTAGTCAGTGACAGTCCTGGGTGCTAGCTGACCCTAGTAATTAATCAGTGATAGTCCTGGGTGCTTGCTGATCCTAGTAATTAATCAGTTATAGTCCTGGGTGCCAGCTGACCCCAGTAATTAGTCAGTGATAGTCCTGGGTGCTAGCTGACCCTAGTAATTAATCAGTGATAGTCCTGCATACCAGCTGACCCTAGTAATTAATCAGTGGTAGTCCTGGGTGCTAGCTGACCCTATCAAAGTGTTCCTCATTGCATGCACCGAAAGATGTGGAGCAGGTATCGAAATGCCCTGTCCTCCCCATCTCGTCTTCCCTCGCCAACTCCCAGAGAAGGTCATCGCCTCAGTGCCGTACACCCCAGATGTCTCAATCCCAACATGGATGAAATGTTGGGTATTTCGGATGCTGGATTACTTTTGAATCTTCAAAACCTCAACTCTGTTGGCAACCTCACCCGGACTCTCATGACTCCCACTCAGAAGGTCTGTGTATGTGCAAAAACATAAGCTGCCCCAGACCAGAATTTTTCGTGATATATCACAGTTGCTATATCTGGACATTTGCCATCATCTCGATCTAAACTCGATGGTTGCAAGGATGTGAAATCCAGTGGTTCTATGATGACGTTGGCTGGAATGGCGACCCTGACTCTTCCCGAGTCCTTGCCGGTTCACTGGAACTCGACCATGTTGCGTTAATGAGGACTACACAGCAGCAAACCAAGCAGAAGACTTGCGGCTACTCGTCATCCATCTTCAGACCAACAGAGTAGACATGGGAAATGCATGAAGTCATACACATGCTTCTATCTTGGTAGCAGCTCTAACTCGGGTAGCAGCCATGGCATAGGAGCTCCCTCCAGATGGCATGGGCCATGGCATAGGAGCTCCCTCCAGATGGCACGGATGGCATAGGAGCTCCCTCCAGAAGACACGGATGGCATAGGAGCTCCCTCCAGAAGGCATGGGCCATTGCATAGGAGCTCCCTCCAGAAGGCATGGGCCATTGCATAGGAACTCCCTCCCAGCCATTGCATAGGAGCTCCCTCCAGAAGGCACGGATGGCATAGGAGCTCCCTCCAGAAGGCATGGGCCATTGCATAGGAGCTCCCTCCAGAAGGCATGGGCCATGGCATCAGAGCTCCTTCCAGAAGGTACCGGCCATCCAGAGCTTGCTCCAGAGGCTTGTCCAAGCACACATGAGGGGTGTGTCATGACTTTTGGGTATGTGCTGACTCCTCCTGGGGGACTAGCCATGCTCTGGCACCTCACACCCAATCCCAACTCAAAGCATGATAATTACAGTCAAAAAGATCTACTGGGCAGGATGCAACTAATGAGATCAAATAAGCCTGAAGCGGAAGCCAGGTTACTGAACCCTGACCTCTAGACGCCCAAACTTTACTGGCAAAGAAGCTTGTGGCCATGCTGAACTGTCCATTGGGTGTTAATATTGGTTATGCTGCTAAGGAGTGGAATGCTGGGAGGCATCAAACTCAGCTTCTTTGAAGGAGAGGAGGAGGAGGCGTGAGTGTCCAATCAACTTCTAGCAGTTGAGTTCCCTGCCCAGAAATCAAAAGGGCTCAAGTTCAAATCCTGATGGTGCCCAGAATTATTTCTAGTCGTCTTCAGTTTATAAACAAAGGAGTACAAATGATTAATCTGTGAGGGTCTTATGTAATTACATGCAAGCCAAACAAATAACCATGTGCTCTACACGCACAAAACACACGTGGGGATCCTCCCCGGCGAGTGGTGTGCTACCCCTCCTGACTTACACGACAGTCCACCCACACAAAGCAATGAGAAAACACGTAAATCTGGGCGGGTGGGTGTGACACAACCCATTACCGATGCGGTTCACTGGATTTATCATGGGTCACCAATAGAACCCAAGCGAGCGGCTGATTAACATTGCCGCTGCACATTGGAATTCTCCAATCAGAATTCGCTCATAACTGATAATCTTGCATTTGCTGCGTTTCATCTGCAGATCTGTCTTCCCATCTGCTTTTACTTGACCGCAGCCAAGATATCCAAGTGGACTTATCCCTGAGCACAGGGTCTGTGACTTCATTTACAGTGGGAGCCTCAAGGTTATGCTAACGAGCCGTGTTCATAACTGCATCATCGTGCCACATTATCTAGATGCTAATATAAGCCCAACACTAGACTGCATGTTTGGTGTTGCGTGCCTTATCTTCCTGAAGAAGACTAGAGCATTAGCCGAAGTGTTGAATGATTAAATACCGAGAGAAAAAATGGAGTTCTATGTCAGCTGCGAGTTTGTCGAGGTGAGAGGTCGTCCGCCGTAACTTCTTTCCTCATATCCATGTGCAGGTGGTTTTAGTTTAATAAAATAAGCTTTGAGTGCTTTGAATAGTAGCAAAGTAGCAAGGCGAGATTAAATATTTTTTTAGGGGGGGTGGTGGATTAACCCAAGTCTAATTCGATGTGAACTGGACTGTTTACTGATTAACATAATTGTGATAGCGTTTTAGAAGATGTGTAAGTGGGTGACCACTTAACACCTCGTTGTAAAATACCTCGAAACTTAGCCATACAAATTGCAGCAGGAACTCAGTTACAGCACTCCTTATAGTGGAAAATGGCGGATGGAAAAAAACAAATAACAAAAGCCCATCACTCAGCTAAAACTTACACTGTTAGGAAAAGGGTGGTTTCCACTGCTGTTACCTCCAGAGAGACTCCCAGTGAGCTGCGAATCCTTCAGGAGGGTAGTAAACCAAACAACTGAAAAGCCGTAAAGTGTGTGAAGTGGAATTTGAAATCCATCTTCAAGGGTGTCTATCTCTGCCCGTTCACTCACATAGCTTACTTGCTATGTGTCCATTCAAATAGTACCACAGGACTCCAACGCTCCCCCCCCCCCCGACCAATTTCTCTTGATCATGGGGATAAAAGGAATGGGTAAGGATCATCAGTGATGCTATAATCAAGCTAGCTTCATAGACTGTTTCATAACCAGAAATGGGTCAACTGCATTTCTCCAAAACATGCCTCTAGGAGAGCTATGCTGTGTGGATGAACTTGAACTGAGCGGCCAGTTCATTTACTGATGAGTAAGCTTCTTCAAGAAGTGATATGTAACTGAGCATTGAGAATACCATCTGCTATGTTTGGTTAGTTCCGGAGTTCTCCTGTGCAACTCTTGCCAAGTCCTTGAAGGGGACCGAAGCTGATCCCTGGCTGCCTCTAATAACAAAACAAGGTGTGGTACGTGCTGACTTCTACAGCAATGAGTGATGGAGTGCTTGATAGGAGGAGTGGGCCATCTCTTCCTTTTGCTTTGCTTAAGGAGTTCTCCCGTGCCAAAATGTTGAAAGATTATGTCAAACAACTACAAAAAATTATAAGCAATAACAAGTCTTGTGTCTGTAATTCACATATAAACAACTATTGTTGCTTAGAGCCCCACATGTGTCCATGCCTCATGAAAACCAGCACCAAACATGACATAGGGACTGGAAAAACAGTTTCTCTAAACAATGCATACCCATTCATTCTTTCACCTAAATTATGAGAATACTGCGCGCTTAAAAAAATTAATTTTAAAAAATTCACGGCATAAAAAAAGGAGGAGCTGATATGTGAGCCGGAGAAGAAAAGGGAGCTGTCTTGAGCTATAGCGCTGCACTGCTTCAGCCATGAGTCGTAAAGCACTATCTCTCGAACTTTCCGCCAGCTAGGTTGCAAGTATGAGCAACTGTTAGTCTCGCAAGTGTTCTTTAAAAGGTTTCCACTAAAACACATAATGCGCTTCGAGACATGTGAGATACCATAGGACACTTAATTTTGAACAACGATGTAAGCAGCACCCAATGGCTGGTACATGTATATGCTGATCTCCCAGAGCACTAAGGAATCAGACTTAGGTGTGCTGGGTTGGCAGATCAAGAAAGAAAGGCAACGAGAGTGCACCCATGTGGACCACGACCGCCATTGCCTGTATACGCCAATATTATACTGCTTTTCAAAGGCGCATGATGATACATAGTGTATTTTAGATGGTAAAGGGTCATCTTACTTGTTGGTCTATATGGGTTTCCTTCTTGTTATTTTGACTAATAATTGTTCGTTTTTAAATTGTTTTTTCCCCCCTTGAATCTGAACTCTATTTCCACTCACCCTGTAATTACATACCCCTTCTCCCTCCTAAATTTTAACACATGATTCTTAAAAGACTCTGAGAGAGTTTTCTTCATTGGAGAAGTTGTGTGGCTTTGAATGTCTCCATGGGTGTTAGAGTATTTCCCAGGGGGGGGGGGGAGGATTGAATATTGTTCTCCATATCTCATAGACAACACAATTCCACATAAACCACCTACGGCTATTCGAGTCTTCCTGCCACTGCGTGCTATTTGGTTGGAAACTTAACACCAGTTTAATTGCATTAATGCATTTCATATTCATCGTACCTGACCATAATGAGCGCACATTCTCATCGAGGAGCATGGTGGGTGTCCGTATGTTTGGGGGCGGAGTTCCGGATGTTTGGGGGCGGTTGATAGTGGTTATTTATAATTCTAGCACTTTCTCACCAGGCAGCTGGCTGACCTCTGTACCGCAGACCTCCCATGAGCTGCTTCAGCAGCAGGTGTCAGCTCTAGTATCATTGTGATAGCTGAAGGTTAAAGTTATGGTTGGCTAAGAATACCTTGAATTAAATCAACAACCAGTAGATGATCTCCAATTCCCTCATTCCTCATCTCCCTCTTTCCTCCCTCCCCCCCCTTCCCCACCTTCCTTCTCTACTTCTCCTCCCCTCCACCTTCGCCACACACTTACACACCTCTCCCCTTTCCTCTCTCTGTCCCTGCTCTGGCAGACCTCAACATGAAGAAGATCACCAAGGAAGAAGGGGCGAGAGATGTCTGCAATGCCATGGCAACCCACATGAACTCCAGAGATCTGGTGGAGGCTGCTTGCTCTGTACTGTGGTCTCTTTCTATAGAAGGTCAGACGCCACGCACCACTCGTATATAAGTGATAGCCATGGTTTCCTCTCATCCTCTCAGTTTCTCCCTGTGAGCAAGGCCTTGCCCTGGCTTCCCTAGCTAGCATTACCTCTCCACTCCATCTCTTGTGTTTGAATGTACCATATTCGTAACCAAGCTAGGGATGCTTGTTTCAACTTTTGACGATGTCTGTGTTTGTGTGTGTGTGTGTGTGTGTGTGTGTGTGTGTGTAGGTGAGTGTGGGGATGTGTGTGTAGGGTTTAATAACATGATTTTTTTTGCTAGGGGGGAGAGAGAATTTGGTGTGTCTGAAATTGCCTTGCTCCACCCACTTTTACAAAGTCATAACCCTGAAAGCAAAACATATGAAGAGACCAGAAATGAGTGGTGCTTCTTAAAAAGAAATCTTGGACATATTACATCCTGTTCTAAGGGGGAGAAAATTCGTGTTAGGGGGGATATTCCCCCCTCCCTCCCCTCAATGATGGTGTGAGTTTGTTTGTGAACTTGAATCCTCTTACTCTATGCTTGAAAAATGTGTGCCACTTTGCTCCTGCTAAGTTGTGTAACATTCCTCTGCATTTCCACACATCCATGTTCTTATATCCGTGCTTCCCCCCCAGTCGAGTGGTTTCCATGGTTACTTGGAATCCAAGAATGGAACTGTTTACTCTTCTGTCTTTGTTTTTGGGATGGCTCTGACATTCAGGACTGCCTCTGCCTAATTTGCATTTCTATTGCTTTAAGGAGTTCTAAGTCATAGGGCCAAAGATCTATGTGTATATAATATGGGAAAGAATGAAGGGAGAAGCAGCTCTATTATTGGTAAGACTCTGTGACTACTCGAACTAATGAGATATGCATGCTATAGCCTAGTGGCCTCGTGGGCCAGTTTGTGGTGTTCTCTTGGAGAGGGACTGGGGAAGAGGGAGTAGGAATCCTCAATTAATTTTTTTTGTGAACTCCTATATGAAATTGTTATTTCAAATACAATGAGCTACAGTTTTATTGGCAGCAATGAGTGCCATTGAGTTATAAAACTAAGGCTATGCCGTGTTAAGTCAAGCCTTGTCTAGAACAAAATTTAAACTGGGATCCATGCAAGAGCACCTTCTTTCACAAGAATGAATGCAGTTCCTCTCTCCAAACATCATCCAGAAACAGCCAGGATCAACCAGAAGAGAAGTCTGCAGTGAGACCAGCCATAGGAAGAGATGGTCCAAGTCTGCAGTGAGACTAGCCAGAGGAAGAGTTGGTCTAAGTCTGCAGTAGGACCAGCCAGAAGAAGAGATGATCCAAGTCTGCATATGACCAACCAGAGGAAGAGATGGTCCAAGTCTGCAGTTATGACCGTCGGCCATTTTCTAATGACTTTAAGTGGCCATATTTTTACAAAGTGTCAAAAAAACACCCTGTGGTTATGACTTTGGAGCTCCATAAATTCTGCATACTTCATTCCACGAACTTGATATATGTATAGCTCAAAAGATAGCTCTCTGTGTGCTCTCTTGATTCTAAAACTAATGCATATGTGGGTCAACCATACCCAAGGTACAGGCAGTCAGAGTTAGGGACCAAAACCTGCATGTCCAAGTTTTCTTCATTTCTAACTCCCAATTGGAAAGTGCAAGACAGTTGAAATTAGCACCAGTGGCTAGAGAAGCTCTACTCTATACAATGAGTGTTATCATTAGGTGCTAAAACGTTAAGTACATGGTCAAGCGTGTGGGTGGAAAATCAATCTACTGGGCATGGGCAGGTGAAGTATCCATTATGTTGGTATGCTTCATTTATTAATTTATTTTTATTTTTGTGTGTGTGCATGTGCATGGAGTCCGTCTAAAAAGGAACTGGTTGTTGGTTGTGGGCTCCTTCCCTGCTAGCCTCTGGATGTCATTGTCGCTGCAGTCAGTCACTCGCTTATTGCACTGTGGGCTCCTTCCCTGCTGAATTCAAAACCCTCCGAGAGCGACATGTTCCAGGGAATGTGGCGTTGCCTGAGCTGATGTGTGTTGCAGGAATGTTCATGCAATGGGAATATTTATACAGCCTGAAGAAGGAGAGTGAAGCAGACAATGTGTGGGGACCAGAGGGATGGTCCCCACGGTGGTCCCAGAGGAACTCCTTCCTCCTCTCAGTTTGCTTATGCAGCATATTTGGCCTCTCTTGGAATCCCAGGTGGACCTGTGTCTGTGGGCATGTGTGTGGGGGGTGGGGGGAGGCCCTAGCATGGGTGGGGTGATGCCAGAGTTCCTAGTCGGAGAGCAAGGGAGGGATTGTTTGAATTGTTGCTCATTGGTTGGTGGGAGTTGAGGGCAGGAACATGACCGGTTGTGTACACCAGTGGTGTTGCTGTATGTATGTGTGTGTGTTTGTGGCACATGTGATATGATGGGGTGGTGTGTGTGTATTTGTAAATTCACTGTATATATTTTGTATTGCTAATAGGAAGCTGACCAGGTTTCTAATCTGACATGAATGTTTCAAGTGAAGGTGTATTAATTAAGCTTACCTGAGTGCATTTCTTAATGAAGGTGTATTCTACCCTAGTGCATTTCTTAATGAAAGTTTATTATACCTTAATGAAGGTGTATTAATTAATTAAGCTCTACCTGAGTGCATTCTTAATGAAGGTATACTGATTAAGCTCTCCCCGAGTGCATTCTTAATGAAGGTATACTGATTAAGCTCTACCTGAGTGCATTCTTAATGAAGGTATACTGATTAAGCTCTACCTGAGTGCATTCTTAATGAAGGTATACCGATTAAGCTCTTCCTGAGTGCATTCTTAATGAAGGTATACTGATTAAGCTCTACCTGAGTGCATTCTTGATGAAGGTATACTGATTAAGCTGTACCTGAGTGCATTCTTAATGAAGGTATACTGATTAAGCTCTACCTGAGTGCATTTCTTAATGAAAGTTTATTATACCCGAGTGCATTTCTTAATGAAGGTGTATTAATTAATTAAGCTCTACCTGAGTGTGCATTCTTAATGAAATACTGATTAAACTCTACCTGAGTGCATTCTAAATGAAGGTATACTCTAC
Source organism: Cladorhizidae sp. MBARI D1340-BT2 (assembly GCA_028752905.1). NCBI lineage: Eukaryota > Metazoa > Porifera > Demospongiae > Poecilosclerida > Cladorhizidae > Cladorhizidae sp. MBARI D1340-BT2. The sequence continues at coordinate 6,197,646 of JAQNBH010000016.1, read as the reverse complement.
CTGAGTGCATTTCTTAATGAAGATGAGCTCTACCCGAGTGCATTTCTTAATGAAGGTGAGGTGAGCTCTACCTGAGTGCATTTCTTAATGAAGGGGTATTAATTAAGCTCTACCTGAGTGCATTTCTTAATGAAGATGAGCTCTACCTGAGTGCGTTTCTTAAAGAAGGTGAGCTCTACCTGAGTGCATTTCTTAATGAAGATGAGCTCTACCCGAGTGCATTTCTTAATGAAGGTGAGGTGAGCTCTACCTGAGTGCATTTCTTAATGAAGGGGTATTAATTAAGCTCTACCTGAGTGCATTTCTTAATGAAGATGAGCTCTACCTGAGTGCGTTTCTTAAAGAAGGTGAGCTCTACCTGAGTGCATTTCTTAATGAAGGGGTATTAATTAAGCTCTACCTGAGTGCATTTCTTAATGAAGATGAGCTCTACCTGAGTGCATTTCTTAATGAAGGTGAGCTCTACCTGAGTGCATTTCTTAATGAAGGGGTATTAATTAAGCTCTACCTGAGTGCATTTCTTAATGAAGGTGAGCTCTACCGGAGTGCATTTCTTAATGAAGGGGTATTAATTAAGCTCTACCTGAGTGCATTTCTTAATGAAGGTGAGCTCTACCCGAGTGCATTTCTTAATGAAGGTGAGCTCTACCTGAGTGCATTTCTTAATGAAGGGGTATTAATTAAGCTCTACCTGAGTGCATTTCTTAATGAAGGTGAGCTCTACCTGAGTGCATTTCTTAATGAAGGGGTATCTACCTGGGTGCATTTCTTAATGAAGGGGTATTAATTAAGCTCTACCTGAGTGCATTTCTTAATGAAGGTGAGCTCTACCCGAGTGCATTTCTTAACGAAGGGGTATTAATTAAGCTCTACCTGAGTGCATTTCTTAATGAAGGGGTATTAATTAAGCTCTACCTGAGTGCATTTCTTAATGAAGGTGAGCTCTACCTGAGTGCATTTCTTAATGAAGGTGAGCTCTACCTAAGTGCATTTCTTAATGAAGGGGTATTAATTAAGCTCTACCTGAGTGCATTTCTTAATGAAGGTGAGCTCTACCTGAGTGCATTTCTTAATGAAGGGGTATCTATCTACCTGGGTGCATTTCTTAATGAAGGGGTATTAATTAAGCTCTACCTGAGTGCATTTCCTAACGAAGGGGTATTAATTAAGCTCTACCTGAGTGTGTTTCTTAATGAAGGTGAGCTCTACCTGAGTGCATTTCTTTAAGTACCTGTTGTCACTTGCATCTCCTCCTTCTCGGGGTGGTAGGTTGCATTTCTTCCATTTCTGGCGACCAGACGTTTCTAAATGTGACCCGCACATATACCATTCTCTAGGTTGTGGTGTGCAAGAGTTGATTGGTCTGCCATCCCTCGTCCCTCCTCACTAGCCCTGTTCACAGACTCAGTAATCTTCTTGTCATATTTTCGCATGGACATTGCTTGCTACCAGCTTGGGCTTGCACACCTGCATTTATAGTCCATCGTCATGATAGGTGTTCTTGTTGCTTACATGTGTAGCGTGAGCCATCCATGGCAACCTGCGGTATGGGATTAAAAAAAAAACTTAGTCCAAAGTGTCCAACAGCAGGAAGGAAGTTTGAAGCAGTTAGCCTCTGGACGTGTGTTACATTGTTGCAAAGATGTGGTTCAAGGTGCACTGAACTCTCTAGTATGTTGAAGTAAACCGAGTTTGGTAATCCAATCAGCATTGACCTGTTGCAGGGATTTCCTTTTCTTTTGATGTGTCAATTGAATGTCTACCCCCCAAAACCAGTTCAGAAATATTATGTCTGTTTTATGTAATAAGATACTGGGGAAAAATCATTTCTTCCAACAAAGCAATCAAAAATGGGCATTAGTTGACCCCGAGACAGGATGCCCTGAGGCGTTGGATGTTTTTGTTGTCGATGGTGAGTTTTGAGACTGCTGCTCAGACGGTTCTCTTCCTTGAAGTGGGGAAGTGGGACCGGGAGGGGTGGGCTAGGGAACTTCCTTGCAATGAGGAAGGGGAGAGGGATTCCTTCATAGACCTAGCAGGTGTCTGTGGGTTGTAGTGTTGTGGGTGGCATTCTTTTGTTTGGCTACAATGTGTTTTTGTTTTGTTTTTATCTGCAACACTCCCTCCCTACGGAACGGCCAGAGGCTGTTAAGGACTGCCTGACCAAGGAATGCAGCAAGATAAGAATACGGTCCCTCTGGACACAGCCCAACTTCCAGAGGTCCCTCTAGATGCAGCCCAGTCTTTCTGGACATAGTAGTAGACATGATAATAACCATTATGTCAGATTGATTGGACGTTATTTTATTTACAATAACCTTCTCAATAATCAACTTGAAATTGTATTCTCTCGACGTTTCACTAGATGCTCTAGCCTTCATTAGCTGGGCTCTCCATGAAGTGGGGCCTAAGCACCTAGTAGCTGAGCTCCCCATAAAACAGGGCCTAGATACGCAGTAGCTGTGCTCCCCATGAAGCAGGGCCTAGGCACCTACCCCATGAAGTAGCGCCTAGGCTTCCAGTAGCTGGGCTCCTCATGAAGATTACAGCAGGCCCTAAGCATCCAGTAGCTGAGCTTCCCATGAAGCAGGGCCTAGCCATCTGGTGGCTGGGCTACTCATGAAGATCATATCCACTCTTTTTTTCTTCTTCCATTTTGTCGAATGACGATGCTGCTGCCCTCTGTAAATCTCATCATTTCAACAATCCCGTTGCTTTCCCTCCCTAATAGTGTGTGGCTAGAGACAGCCTCACCAGCAAACTGCTTGCATTGTGTGATCTCTGACATAGCTAGTGTGGTTGCCTGCCAATGACTCCATGTTGCATTGTTTGCGTACTATTGTCGGGATTCATGTGCAAGTGTAGCCCTAAAGAAAATGGCAGCTGACGGTTGCAAATAATCTCAATTTCCTCCATACAGACACAAAGTTCTTTGTGTCTAAAACCTTCCTTGGGTGGTGCTATAGGCCCACACAGAGTTTGGTCCATCCTGGATAATAAGCTAACAGAGACACACACACACATACACATATAAACTAATATTTTGTGCTTAATGTGTAATAATAATGATGTTGTTGTTATTGTTGTTACAATGACTTTCTCAATACTTCAAATATACTCTCTCGACGTTTCGGCTAGAGGCTCTAGCATAAACATTAAGAGAGTAAATTTCAAGTTGGTTATTGAGAAGGTCATTATAATTTCGTTATGTCAACTGAGAGTTCATCGAGAGCTTATTATTATTGTGATTTTATTAATATTTATTGTAATTATTATTCTCAACGAACTTTCAGTTGACAACAAAATTGCAGTGACCTTCTCAATAATCAACTTTAAATTTACTCTCAATGTTTGGACTCGTTGCTCTAGCCTTCATCGGTTATTCCTGATGAAGGTAAAGCATCTATTCGAAACATCGATTCAGTTTGATTATTTAGGAGGTCATTGTAATTGTTGTTGTTGTTGTTGTTGTTGCCCCCCAGTTTTTACTGGGATGCTTGCTTCCATCCTGCAAATACTGTCTGTCCCAGTGACAGGCTAGACAATGATCCTGACATAATATAGGATGTTATAAACTCTCGATGAACTCTCAGTTGACATAATAACATTAAAATCACCTTCTCAATAATCAACTTCAAATTTTATTCACTCGACGTTTCGACTAGATGGGAGGGAGACATGGGAGGGAGAGGGAGATGGGAGGGAGAGGGAGAGGGAGTGAGAGATGGGAGGGAGTGAGAGGGAGATGGGAGGGAGACATGGGAGGGAGAGGGAGATGGGAGGGAGATGGGAGGGAGTGAGAGATGGGAGGGAGTGAGAGATGGGAGGGAGTGAGAGGGAGATGGGAGGGAGACATGGGAGGGAGAGGGAGATGGGAGGAAGAGGGAGATGGGAGGGAGTGAGAGATGGGAGGTAGTGAGAGATGGGAGGGAGTGAGAGGGAGATGGGAGGGAGACATGGGAGGGAGAGTGAGATGGGAGGGAGGGGAGAGGGAGATGGGAGGGAGTGAGAGATGGGAGGGAGTGAGAGGGAGATGGGAGGGAGTGAGAGATGGGAGGGAGTGAAGATGGGAGGGAGGGTGAGAGGAGGAGGAAATTATAGAAAAGAATATCAAATTAGAGAAAAGAATATCAAAAGGAGAGGATTATCGCACAGCTCTAGTCGAAACGTCGAGTGAATATAATTTGAAGTTGATTATTGAGAAGGTGATTTTAATAAGATGTTATATAATGGTGGCCTCTCACACAGCTAGCAAATTCAATTGTATCCATGACTCTTGCTTAATCTTGCCATGGGAAGGTCTGGTCACGCCCACTTACCGCTCTCACACCAAGTTTTAATGCCATCAGTGTCTGAATCACGAAACAGTTGACATTCAACTTTCCAACACTATTGTACGTGACTTTCTTACCTAGTGTCCAGGAGCTCAAAGAGATTATCTCTAAATGAAGAACTCAAAAAGACTCCAGTGGAACTAGAAAACTAGCAATGAGTTGCAGGGTATTCATTACTGAAGTGGGAGGACGGGGAAGGAGGATATATATCTATGGGACTGGATTTGCAAACAAACAGTCTTAACCCGACGGTGGAATAATTATCGTGATATAAGCAGTTTTATTATTTTGGGGACAAAATAGGATTTTTTTAATTGTATTGCACCAATGACTAAACATATCAATCTTTCATGTATAAACTTGTGGCAATGATAAGCTCAGGTGCTAAGAGGTCAAAATAAGCCTTTGCAGTGATCTAGGTCGATGCTCTTACCCTTTGTGAATGGAGTGTTATGTCAGCTTCAAGTGTGGGGATTAAGTGCGCTTTCTTTGCTGCTGCTTCTCAAGTTAGCCTTAGTTTACAGAGACGACTCATTTTAGAAGACTTAATTACTGATCTAAAGAGATGGTGTAGGGAAGGCCTTGAAATGGAGAGAAGCTCCAACAGTCGTTACTCAAGCAAAGTTAGAGTAGACTGCTTCACGTTGTCCGCACCCTATCAATGCGTTTGAAACGGAAATTACTCCAATAATGAGTTGCTTGCTGGGGTGAACTGTTTTATGTCATGTCGCTCAAAGACAACACACTAAAACAGTTCCAAACTCTCAGGACATGATGTTCAGGCATCGGAGCTGCCAATTTTTTAAAATTTATATTAAAAAACACGTTTAGATTGTTTCCCCCAAATATGGTCACATATTAAACTCCATGGTTGTTCTTGCTTGGTATTAGTGGAAGGGATTCTAACTTAACACACCCACAGTTTATAGGTTAGGAAGTTAGCTGTATTACCCCTTTGTGAGGTCCATACCACATTCCTACTCTTTGTAGTAGACAGATCTCAATGAGACACTGATACAGTTGTTATATCTCTTCAGTGGAGAATGTGATCTTGATGACCAAGCTGAATGCTGTGGAGCTGCTGCTAAAGATCATGGATAAATATTCACAGGTATGTCAAGAGTGAGAAAACTCGCATTCTTTGTATGTGCGTGTGTGCATGTGCACGTCTCTCCACGAAACAAGGTATGTGCCGTAGGCTATGGAATTGAACATCACACAGCGTGCCTTGAATCTTTCAAAGGCAGCTCGAAGGCTTGAAATGTGTCATGTTGTTTCAGAATGTTTTAGTGTTTGTCTGAGCCACTTTCCCAAGCAGTTGAGAATGCCATGAAGACAATGTCTCGTAATGCTGAGTGAGTCTACGGCTCCCTTGTGACGCAGTCATGGTGGTAGCAGCGTGCCATCAGAACCATTGCTCGCTCTAGCGAAGGTTGTGATGGCAAAACTTCTCTATCTTTAGTTTCTTGCAAGGCACAAATCATGTGGCTTTTGTCGGAGATCTTTCCATGATCATGTGATCACTGTACAAGGATCTCCCCCAAGATCATGTGACTACCCCCAAGATCATGTGACTACCTCACAAGGATCTTCCCCTGATCATGTGATTAAATATACAAGGATCTTCCCCTAATTTTTTACTTGATGGGCTGTATTGACAATTGTGCTGTTTCTATTGTGTGTGTCTCATCTGTGGACAAGTGGGATGTATGAGTGGGACTCTTGATCTCAAGGCGCGTACCTTTCTGACTTTGGAGGGATGTTTCAAATCTGTTGAATTAACTTGCAAGGCATGTGTGTGTGTGTGTGTGTGTGTGTGGTAGGTATTGAGTGTTTGTCTGGTATGTGACCTCTGTCATAATGCAGAGGTGTTGTGGGAACTAAGTTTGAATTCATATATTTCTACGTCAGCATGGCAACACAACAATGGACACCAGTTACAATAACTTTCGTGATAATCGACTTAAATTTGCTCACTTGGCATTTTGGCTAGATGCTCTGACTCATCAGGAATGATAGACGCCAGTATTCCGTATGGGGAGGTGGGGGTGCCCTGGGATATCAGCGGTAAATCTACAGGGGGTGGGGTGGAGGAGAGCGAGAACACCTTTTGCTTCAGGCGTTGGGATGTATTTCATGAAAACTAGTGTGGAATAATGAAGGCTACATTAGAGCCTCAGCTCAGGCAGAGCTGCGATGGCTGATACGGTTCTTAATCAGGCTGCTTGGCTGGCATAGCTCGTAGTCACATGACTGGTATGCCAACACGGAAGCCACCGTATGTGTACTTGCAAGCACCTCTCCCTGTAGTGTAGGCACAGGCTATGATGTACTAGCAAGCACCTTTCCCTGCAGTGTAGACACAGGCTGTGATGTACTAGCAAGCACCTCTCCCTGTAGTGTAGGCGCAGGCTGTGAGGTACTAGCAAGCACCTTCCCTGTAGTGTAGGCACAGGCTGTGATGTACTAGCAAGCACCTCTCCCTGTAGTGTAGGCGCAGGCTGTGAGGTACTTGCAAGCACCCCTCACTGTAGTGTAGGCGCAGGCTGTGATGTACTAGCAAGCACCTCTCCCTGTAGTGTAGGCGCAGGCTGTGATGTACTAGCAAGCACCTCTTCCTGCAGTGTAGGCGCAGGCTGTGAGGTACTGGCAAGCACCTCTCCCTGTAGTGTAGGCGCAGGCTGTGATGTACTTGCAAGCACCCCTCACTGTAGTGTAGGCGCAGGCTGTGATGTACTAGCAAGCACCTTTCCCTGCAGTGTAGACACAGGCTGTGATGTACTAGCAAGCACCTCTCCCTGTAGTGTAGGCGCAGGCTGTGAGGTACTAGCAAGCACCTCTTCCTGTAGTGTAGGCACATGATGTGATGTACTAGCAAGCACCTCTCCCTGTAGTGTAGGCGCAGGCTGTGATGTACTAGCAAGCACCTTTCCCTGCAGTGTAGGCCTAGGCTGTGATGTACTTGCAAGCACCTTTCCCTGTAGTGTAGGCGCAGGCTGTGAGGTACGCAGACTGGAAATGCCTAAGAGACTTGAGAGCACCTTTTATTTTGCCATCATTGAGTCAGTATCGCTTGAAGCATATGGTTATTGTGACATTCTCTGTAGTTTTGCTGCACGTCAACTGTAATCTCTTGGTCAGTTGAGAGGCAGTAAATATAGTCTGTGGAGTTCAGCTTTCTACACTTCGAGTTTCAGATCCGGCGGGGGGGGGTCGGGGTTAAGTGGAACCCCTCCCCTCCTTCCTTTCTGACGGTCCTCATCCATTATCTATGATAACATTGTCGTACCACTTTATTTTTCAGCTAAGTTTCTTTTCCTTGGAATAAAACAGCATGCAATTCAACTTACACTCAGCTGGCCTCAGTGTAGTGATTTGGTAAAGGGTCTTGCTCATGCTTGCAATACCCTTTTCAAAATCCCATATCTACCCCTGAGACCTATCTTCAGAACGCTATGGTTACATCTGGGCTATCAATCTCGTGACTCGACATAACGCTAACTTAAACGTACATAGGAGTATTGTGATGTTTGTAGATTACGAACATTTGCTTTCAACCAACTCTCAGTTGCCATAATAAAATTAGAACGACCTTCTCAATAATCAAGTTGAATTTATTCCTGATGAAGGTTAGGGCATCTAGTCGAAACGTCGAGAGAGTAAAATTCAAGTTGGTTATTGAGAAGATCATTGTAATTTGCTTTCAACTTTTGTAAGCGCTCTTACACCACGAGCCAAAATTATTTTTAAGTGCACCAACTTTTTTGTTCCGCTAGTGCACAAGTGGGCGGCAGTGGGCTGAGATTTATCAATTTTTAATTTAATTTTCAACATTTTAATTTATTTATTCTAATTCCATAGATGTAATGACCTTAACGATCTCAGTTTTGCTGCCAATGATAGCCCATCTATTAGAGATGACTGTGGGTGTAGAAAAATGCACGTCTTGCAAGTCACTCTTCCTTCAATCCACCCCCTCATCCCTCTTACAAGTTTCCAGATCTGCACCCAAGAATTTTGAAATTTATAATCGCGATGCTAATTGATTGTTTTTCGATCCACAATCGCATCAGAATCAATCTCAGAGAGAGTTAGTTATTTTAATTCCATCAAAGAAGCTGATGTTGTCTTTCCCCTCGCTCCCTCCCAAATTCCTGTATAGAAAACTGGACAAGATAGCTTGTTGTCTAGCTGTCTAACCTGGTTAATTAAGGCTCGTGATGTCACTCGCTTTAGCTGCTTGCAAGCTTTGAAGAGGTACCCTCAAAGCTAATACACCTGGAACAGAAAGCATGTACCTCTTCTCCCATTCCCTCCTCCCCCTTCCCGTGGTGCATGGCAGAGTCATTAGAGAGAATACTTCTTTTTTACTGATCTACTGATCTAGCATGCCGGATTGTGAGAGGAAAACCATTCTTCATCTGCTGTGGTGGCTGCTACATATGAAGGCATCCTAGGCATTCTTTTTTTCCTTTCTTCTTCTTATTTTTTTAACTCCGCCCCCCCCTCCACCCCCTCTTATTTCCTGGCAGCATACAGGACCTGTGGAGATAAATATTGGAAGGTTCACAGAATTGTTTTGGTCTGACCAACTAAAATAGGACCATGTTGGTATATATGTATCTATACATGCTGATGGGATGACACCTTTCTACTCAGTGACGTTTGTTACAGGCTGCAAGAAGGCTCGTTATGATGTGTTTTTGGTAACTATTGGTAACTGAATTACATATGAATGGCCATGTTCTCCAGAAGCAGGAGCATAGAGCAGCCTGGCCAGTGTGCAGCTAGTTACCTTGCCAGTGTGCAGCTAGTTACCTTGCCAGTGTGCAGCTAGCTACCTGGCCAGTGTGCAGCTAAATTCCTGGCCAGTGTGCAGCTAGCTGCCTTGCCAGTATGCAGCTAACTTCCTGGCCAGTGTGCAGCTAGATTCCTGACTAGTGTGCATCTAGATTCTGACTAGTGTGCAGCTAGATTCCTGACTAGTGTGCATCTAGATTCCTGACTAGTATGCAGCTAGATTCCTGACTAGTGTGCAGCTAGATTCCTGACTAGTGTGCAGCTAGATTCCTGACAAGTGCACAGCTAGCTTCCTGGCTAGTGTGCAGCTAGCTGCCTTGCCAGTGTGCAGCTAGTTGCCTTGCCAGTGTGCAGCTAGTTGCCTTGCCAGTGTGCAGCTAGATTCCTGACTAGTGTGCATCTAGATTCCTGACTAGTGTGCAGCTAGATTCCTGACTAGTGTGCATCTAGATTCCTGACTAGTGTGCAGCTAGATTCCTGACTAGTGTGCAGCTAGATTCCTGACTAGTGTGCAGCTAGATTCCTGGCCAGTGTGCAGCTAGATTCCTGACAAGTGCACAGCTAGCTTCCTGGTTAGTGTGCAGCTAGCTGCCTTGCCAGTGTGCAGCTAGTTGCTTTTCCAGTGTGCAGCTGGCTTCCAGGCTGGTGTACAGTTAGCTTGCTGGCTAATGTGCAGCTAGGTTCCTGCAGCTAGCTTCCTGGCTAATGTGCAACTAGCTGCCTTGCCAGTGTGCAGCTAGCTTCCAGGCTGGTGTTCAGTTAGCTTGCTGGCTAATGTGCAGCTGTGTGGTGGCTGTCGTCTTCCTGGATGTCTTCAGCAATTGTCCCTGGGAACAAGTGAGTCATTTTGTGTGTGTGTTTCTAAATAGCAGTAAACTATGAATAGATGTCCACCCAATCAAATACAGAGCTATGGTAGCTGAACAGTGCAGATATTCATCTCAGAGACAGTTTCAATCCAAGCCAGGCAGATTTTTTGGAGAGCTGAGCTAGAGGTAGCTAAAGAGAGCAGATAATCATCTCAGAGACAGTTTCAATCCCAGCGAGGCAGGCTTCTAAGGCTCTGAATCAGCTATGCTGGATCGGGTGCTTTCTTGGCAAGGAGAAGAATCTGTAGGCGTTCCTTGTTGATTATCACAGTGCTGATATAATAAGTGACGTCAATAGTAATAGCTGAGTTGGCGATCTTTCTCAGCCCAATTAAATGTAAAATCGTAATCCAAACATGATCATCGGTACTTAATGCTATGATGTGATAATGTCATCAGCATGCACTATTACCAAATATACTCTTTTAAAAGGCAGGGAGGGGGGGTAGGGGGGGCGGTAAACAATTCTAGCAATCTTGTCGACTTTTAATTGCTTTTCGGAGTATTACCAGATATCCCTTAATATTGGTATGTGAACCAATGATGGGTTTTGGCGTAGAAGCATATGTGAGTTGGCGTAATTGTGACTCTGACCCAAATAATGACCCAAATAATGTTTCAGAAGTGCCTCCACCTGAAAATTTATAGCATGTTTGTTGTCTGGATTGTTTTTTATACAGTGACGCAGTGAGCATTTCAATATTCTCAACATGTGGTCAATGTTCATGATGAAAGCTCCAGCGCCTAGTCTAGTCTAGTATAGTAGTATAGTCGTATAATCGGGAAAAATCGAGTAAAATACAAGTTGATTATTGAGAAGGTCATTTTAAGGTTGCTGTATAGTGCACTTAGAGGCTGCTGTAGAGTGCACTTAGAGGCTGCTGTATAGTGTACTTAGTGGATGCTGTATAGTGCACTTAGTGGCTGCTTTATAGTGCACTTAGTAGCTGCTGTATAGTGCACTTAGTGGCTGCTGTATAGTGCACTTAGTGGCTGCTGTATAGTGCACTTAGAGGCTGCTGTATAGTGCACTTAGAGGCTGCTGTATAGTGCACTTAGTGGCTGCTGTACAGTGCACTTAGAGGCTACTGTATAGTGCACTTAGTGGCTGCTGTATAGTGCACTTAGAGGCTACTGTATAATGCACTTAGTGGTGCTGTATAGTGCACTTAGTGGCTGCTGTACAGTGCACTTAGTGGCTGCTGTATAGTGCACTTAGTGGCTGCTGTATAGTGCACTTAGAGGCTACTGTATAGTGCACTTAGTGGTGCTGTATAGTGCACTTAGTGGCTGCTGTATAGTGCACTTGGAGGCTGCTGTATAGTGCACTTAGTGGCTGCTGTATAGTGCACTTAGAGGCGACTGTATAGTGCACTTAGTGGTGCTGTATAGTGCACTTAGTGGCTGCTGTTCAGTGCACTTAGTGGTTGCTGTATAGTGCACTTAGTGGCTGCTGTATAGTGCACTTGGAGGCTGCTCTTAGTGGCTGCTGTATAGTGCACTTAGAGGCTGCTGTATAGTGCACTTAGAGGCTGCTGATTAGTGCACTTAGAGCTTAGAGGCTACTGTATAGTGCACTTAGTGGATGCTGTATAGTGCACTTAGTGGCTGCTGTATAGTGCACTTAGAGACTGCTGTATAGTGCACTTAGTGGTGATTACAATTTCTTGTGCCACTCCCCCCTCTTTTTTCCCCTTCCTGCCTCTCTCTCATGCATTGCTGGCCTGGGAAGGGCAGTCCACTCTGTTTCCATTTGAGGTGGTCAACCCAGCCCCTCTCCCAACAAAATAATCTTTGACACTTTTCCCGGTCCCTGCTAGCCAGCATCTTGGTAGGCTGGACTTGGTCTCTTCTAATGGGTGAAATGGCAGACTGGATCTCCCTCTCTTTGTGGGCAGCTCTTGTCGAGCTTGGCATGTGTTATTCAAAATGCTTGCGTCATTGTGGAGCAGTAGCGAACTGGTCCAGTACAGCAGCACCTGGTGGTCCTTTGGATGGTCAGGAGAGCATTTCATTTCCCCCAGATGCCTGCTTCCAAGATGTCTCAACCCTTCCACTTGTACCAAACAGCGTCACCGTGTTGCTCTCAGTGCAGACATGAGTTACTGGCAGACACTGGGACTAGCTGAGATAAAGTGCTCACTTTTCTAAATGCCATGCATGCAATGCTCCTGGGTGTTAATCTCGGTTGCTGGTGTCTCCGATAAGTCGACCGCTGAAAATATCTACCATGTAGGATCATCAGTATCTTTATAGCCTCTTCATGTGACTGTAGTCGCCATGGATGAGAAAGCCTCTACTCCCTTGTGAACTGCTATGTCAAATTAGCTGATTTCTCAGGTTAATCCTGCCTCACACGCACTGGCACATGTCTTGAATGGTCCTAGCTGAATGGCCAACTACTTTTTTTTTTAATTAAAGATTTCCACCAACCATTGTAATTATATGTATTCTAATTATTATCTTGAAGCAGATAATTTGCACATACCTGAAGAAATGAAGAAAATTAAAAAAATTTTTTTTTTATGAGTGTTAAAAAAAAAGTGTGGTTTGAATATTGCGCAAAGATTTAGTCAAGCAGTCCAGGTGCAGTGGATAGTTAGCAGCCAACAGGGCACTGACATTATGTTAAGCCTTGGATTATGGCCGTGCAAACTAATTTGAGATATTTTAAGTCTTGGATCAGCTTCCAGGCTGGTGTTCAGTTAGCTTGCTGGCTAATGTGCAGCTATGTGGTGGCTGTCGTCTTCCTGGATGTCTTCAGCAATTGTCCCTGGGAACAAGTGAGTCATTTTGTGTGTGTGTTTCTAAATAGCAGTAAACTATGAATAGATGTCCACCCAATCAAATACAGAGCTATGGTAGCTGAACAGTGCAGGTATTCATCTCAGAGACAGTTTCAATCCAAGCCAGGCAGACTTTTTGGAGAGCTGAGCTAGAGGTAGCTAAAGAGAGCAGATAATCATCTCAGAGACAGTTTCAATCCCAGCGAGGCAGGCTTCTAAGGCTCTGAATCAGCTATGCTGGATCGGGTGCTTTCTTGGCAAGGAGAAGAATCTGTAGGCGTTCCTTGTTGATTATCACAGTGCTGATATAATAAGTGACGTCAATAGTAATAGCTGAGTTGGCGATCTTTCTCAGCCCAATTAAATGTAAAATCGTAATCCAAACATGATCATCGGTACTTAATGCTATGATGTGATAATGTCATCAGCATGCACTATTACCAAATATACTCTTTTAAAAGGCAGGGAGGGGGGGGTAGGGGGGGCGGTAAACAGTTCTAGCAATCTTGTCAACTTTTAATTGCTTTTCGGAGTATTACCAGATATCCCTTAATATTGGTATGTGAACCAATGATGGGTTTTGGCGTAGAAGCATATGTGAGTTGGCGTAAGTGACTCTGACCCAAATAATGACCCAAATAATGTTTCAGAAGTGCCTCCACCCGAAAATTTATAGCATGTTTGTTGTCTGGATTGTTTTTTATACAGTGACGCAGTGAGCATTTCAATATTCTCAACATGTGGTCAATGTTCATGATGTAAGCTCCAGCGCCTAGTCTAGTCTAGTATAGTAGTATAGTCGTATAGTCGGGAAAAATCGAGTAAAATACAAGTTGATTATTGAGAAGGTCATTTTAAGGTTGCTGTATAGTGCACTTAGAGGCTGCTGTAGAGTGCACTTAGAGGCTGCTGTATAGTGTACTTAGTGGATGCTGTATAGTGCACTTAGTGGCTGCTTTATAGTGCACTTAGTGGCTGCTGTACAGTGCACTTAGTGGCTGCTGTATAGTGCACTTAGTGGCTGCTGTATAGTGCACTTAGAGGCTACTGTATAGTGCACTTAGTGGTGCTGTATAGTGCACTTAGTGGCTGCTGTATAGTGCACTTAGTGGCTGCTGTATAGTGCACTTAGAGGCTGCTGTATAGTGCACTTAGAGGCTGCTGTATAGTGCACTTAGTGGCTGCTGTACAGTGCACTTAGAGGCTACTGTATAGTGCACTTAGTGGCTGCTGTATAGTGCACTTAGTGGCTGCTGTACAGTGCACTTAGTGGCTGCTGTACAGTGCACTTAGTGGCTGCTGTACAGTGCACTTAGTGGCTGCTGTATAGTGCACTTAGTGGCTGCTGTATAGTGCACTTAGAGGCTACTGTATAGTGCACTTAGTGGTGCTGTATAGTGCACTTAGTGGCTGCTGTATAGTGCACTTGGAGGCTGCTGTATAGTGCACTTAGAGGCTGCTGTAGAGTGCACTTAGTGGTGCTGTATAGTGCACTTAGTGGTTGCTGTATAGTGCACTTAGAGGCTACTGTATAGTGCACTTAGAGGCTGCTGTAGAGTGCACTTAGAGGCTGCTGTATAGTGTACTTAGTGGATGCTGTATAGTGCACTTAGAGGCTGCTTTATAGTGCACTTAGTGGCTGCTGTATAGTGCACTTAGTGGCTGCTGTATAGTGCACTTAGTGGCTGCTGTATAGTGCACTTAGAGGCTGCTGATTAGTGCACTTAGAGGCTACTGTATAGTGCACTTAGTGGCTGCTGTATAGTGCACTTAGTGGCTGCTGTATAGTGCACTTAGAGACTGCTGTATAGTGCACTTAGTGGTGATTACAATTTCTTGTGCCACTCTCCCCCCTCTTTTTTCCCCTTCCTGCCTCTCTCTCATGCATCCTCTCTCTCATGCATTGCTGGCCTGGGAAGGGCAGTCCACTCTGTTTCCATTTGAGGTGGTCAACCCAGCCCCTCTCCCAACAAAATAATCTTTGACACTTTTCCCGGTCCCTGCTCATTATGCTAGCCAGCATCTTGGTAGGCTGGACTTGGTCTCTTCTAATGGGTGAAATGGCAGACTGGATCTCCCTCTCTTTGTGGGCAGCTCTTGTCGAGCTTGGCATGTGTTATTCAAAATGCTTGCGTCATTGTGGAGCAGTAGCGAACTGGTCCAGTACAGCAGCACCTGGTGGTCCTTTGGATGGTCAGGAGAGCATTTCATTTCCCCCAGATGCCTGCTTCCAAGATGTCTCAACCCTTCCACTTGTACCAAACAGCGTCACCGTGTTGCTCTCAGTGCAGACATGAGTTACTGGCAGACACTGGGACTAGCTGAGATAAAGTGCTCACTTTTCTAAATGCCATGCATGCAATGCTCCTGGGTGTTAATCTCGGTTGCTGGTGTCTCCGATAAGTCGACCGCTGAAAATATCTACCATGTAGGATCATCAGTATCTTTATAGCCTCTTCATGTGACTGTAGTCGCCATGGATGAGAAAGCCTCTACTCCCTTGTGAACTGCTATGTCAAATTAGCTGATTTCTCAGGTTAATCCTGCCTCACACGCACTGGCACATGTCTTGAATAGTTGGTCCTAGCTGAATGGCCAACTACTTCTTTTTTTAATTAAAGATTTCCACCAACCATGGTAATTATATGTATTCTAATTATTATCTTGAAGCAGATAATTTGCACATACCTGAAGAAATGAATTTTTTTTATTTTTTTATTTTTTTATGAGTGTTAAAAAAAAAGTGTGGTTTGAATATTGCGCAAAGATTTAGTCAAGCAGTCCAGGTGCAGTGGATAGTTAGCAGCCAACAGGGTACTGACATTATGTTAAGCCTTGGATTATGGCCTTGCAAAACTAATTTGAGATATTTTAAGTCTTGGATCA